>LUCH01002426.1:81841-96341 GCA_013368495.1 Paragonimus heterotremus
AAAAAAGCTTTCTGCTATTCCCAGATAAGAAGGCTTTTTCCATCTCATGCGATTGTTCGACCAAGTAGTTATCGGCTAACCGAACACATTAAGCTCACATGGCAACAGATAATGACGCGACTGAAACAGATGACGATAATTCCCAAAGGGTTAGAGGTCAAGTTACGAATCGAATATTCAATAATTCACATATGTGCCAATTCAACTAAGGGTCTTAACTCCAAGGGTTGAATCGCTAACACAATACAACAATAGCAGGTATGTATTAATAAAAGCGACAGGTTTCACGGTAGCCTCTGGAAAAGGGAAAACGCATAAGTGTAGTGACTTGGAGATAACCCAGGTCTGCTTGCTGTACGATGCGTAAAATTTCTCCTAACATCTTACTTCACATTGTACATAGGATCGTAAGGATCTTTGTCTGCCGGCTGTTTGCTACGTGCGATCACATTCGTTTGTTTGCATGCCTGTCAGCCTATGCGCGCCAACGGCGCCACACGCACTTCCGGCTTGCTCACGCGCTCCACGATTGGACCCTTAGCCTCTCTAGCTGTCTTTTCGCATCGGTGTCGTGTAGCACTGGTCGGGACCTACTGTAATTATCGTACAATATACGTTCGGTCACTGTCAATTATTCGCATTGTTACTCTGTGTCTGGTATTCGTTGCCTATATCTGGTAAGCGTTAATTTAGTGCACGTACGCAGTACTTAAGATTTAACAAGTACACGAATCAGGCAAACTAAACGGTAGTGGGCAGAAACTATAACTAGACTTTAAAAATCTCACTACTTGAGCCACATAAATCCGAGTCAAGAAGCTCGTCCCAGTTCAATACTCAAATCAGTAACCCTTTGCGGAATGTGGTTGTGACCGCGAAGATCTAACCAAGACCTTACGGCTTTTACGCGCAGACGGCGAACTAGGATGTATCCAACCAACAGACATACAGCTACATTCTCAAATGCAATTTACGGTGTAGTACGGGTATCAGCAGCAACGAAAAACATCCGCAAATGTTGTACATTCTATCGAATTTAATTCTAAGTAATTTATTAGAAAACTTCAAAACCATACGAACGTTGCGTGAAAGATAAATAAATACAGGCAATTCTTTAAAAGTGCAACCAAGTTAAAAGTCTCCTAAAGACATCCAAAGGAATCTTGTATATTGATGATGAAAAGACCGAAAAGTAAGTTAATGACCAATGACAATGTGGAGTAATACAACACACGGCGATGTGGTAATCGCCGTTTCCATTAATAAGAAGACGCACTGAGAGGAGATATTGCCTACCATGCTGATGCTCATGGTTAAGTTACATTGATATAAAACAAAATCAAATCTTTCCTGTATTAGAGCTTAACGGTTTTGAGGGGAGCCTGACTAACGATAATTTTTTTTAAAGATAAATACTGGCTGTCGTGTGGCATACCAGCTCACATGTGGACCAGGTACCGTCAAGCCGTCAGAGCTTATATAAAAGCCAGAGCGGCAACCAGAACTTACCATCAGCGTGAGTTAGAGCCGGAGTCATCACCATCGAACTAACTTGAAGCCTAAAAATATGGCGGCTACGAGCCAACTTTTCTACTACAACCCAAACTACTCCCTGCGATGGTGACGTGTCATGGGGATACTCATGATCCGTCTGATGTGAAATACTTCCAAAAAGATTTGTTCACATCGTACACAGATAATTAAACATGACCTCCTGTCATTCGCTTGATGCGCTTGGCTACGATCACCTGTTTGCTCATTCGCGCCAATAAGGCCACAACTCGAAAGTCCGGTTTGGGCTCACGCTCGATGGTTGGTATCGTAACCAGCTCAGCGTAATTTACGTATCACTGTCGTTTAACGTCATACGAAGCCAACTGTGTTTTACGAGCAATATACACTTGGTCTCTCGGTTATTTGTGTTTTTGCGTTACCTCTGACTCCGATTTGAGTAGATTGGGTACAGTGACTCGGTGCACACCCAAATCAAAACTCATTGCACGCTGTTTAATATAATCTAAACCAGTTTGATTCGTTAGCATCCTTGAATACTTAAAATCAAAAGTGATAGTCTGTGTAAAGTTCTCTTCGGAATAACAGACTTGAATTCGTAGCGAGGCAGTAAGACCAATGAGGGGAAGGAGACAATATCCAAGCATGAGTTTTATGCTCATAAAAAACAATAATCTTATCTGATATCTTTCAGCAATGAGGCACGAAGAGAATAGAAGGCATAAACGCCGGTTTACACAAACACACGAAACAACACTGAATATGTTCCCAATAGAACGCAGACGCTCAAGAGATGATCAAATCATAATCTGTAACATATTATCAGCAACCAGTTACAATAAAGATCTCTCCCAACTTGCCGATTCAAACCGATCATGCTATGCGCACGCCTCAAAAGCACGGGACAGTTTTGTTGTTCACGTCCGTGTAGCGTGTACTAACACAGTCACAAGATTGGCTGGTATTACGATGGCTTTTTTGGCTAATCCTGACTTTGGACTGTAATACAGAACGTGTTTAACAGTATTACCGATTTTCTCACCTTTATCACAACTAGGCCCACCGCTAGTATCACCACATCTCAGTTAGGTTCTGAAGACCAGAAGGTCCTTGTTAAAAACCATCCAGTTTTTGAGCACGTAGTTCCTTTTACTTTTGCGCACTGAAACAGTTTAACAATTCAAGTAAAAAGGGAGACAACCAACCATGCTGCAGCGTCGGTCGGTAACCGAGATGACAAACAATTCACACAAAGTACTAGTTCCTTATGATTAACGTCCTCCTTTCGCTATTAACCTGGGAGTCGTATTTGTTCTCATTTCGTGCACACCAAACCAGTGGTCACTCTCAGGATGCTCGATAGAGGGTGGTTGCCATCGTCAACAAGTTTCACTTAACACCGACTAATTGCCTCGGAGGTTTGCGTAACTGATCAGGATAAGCAATCCGCTAATTTACTAGAGTCAGAATACTTAGGACTACGGACATACCTGTCGTGCATTTGTATATATACCTTCGTCTACATTATTCATTACGTCCTCTGCTTTGCATTACAGATATATGACTTGTTTACAAGTTGAATAAAGCCTATCGTTTTGGCAACTCACATTCTCTCTCAGTAACACTCTGTTGAACGTACGGTTCGAATCACCACAATTTACTCAACATGTAAAATGGCTGATCGTGTCTTGTGTCCGGATCGTTTCGACGCCGACCCTCACTCACCTACAGCAACTGATCAGTGGCTTCATTGGCGAAAGATACTCGAGAACTTCCTTTCTGCTGCAAAATCGTTTGAAATAGACGCATTGTCTACTCTCGTTGATTATGTCAGTTAAACTGTATACAACCACATCGCGAAATGTGACTACTAAACAACAGCCACGTGTACACTCGAGAATCGATACATTCAACTGAAAAATACAATTTTTGTTCGACATGTCCTATCCACTGCTAAGCAAGAGAACGGGAAAAGTCTGAGTGAATTTCTTCAGAAACTCAGAACGTTGGCACCGGACTGTGATTTCCAAGCAATCTTTACTGAAGTGTATCGTGTTCATGATTCATTCACTCGTGGTTTAAACTCTCATTCTATTCGTCAGCGACTACTCAAATATAAATCTTTGGACCTCACTTCAGCATTCGATGTAGCTGGACCATTGGAACTAGCCCAACGGCAATCACTCTCTTACAATCAACAACTCTCATGCACCATGTTCCCACAAGCTACTGAGTACCCTTAAGCGCTCGTCCCGAAGACATGACATCGAACGTACGGCGGCCACAAGCAACTTTTTAAAACAGAATGATTCTTTGTGCTTTTTCTATGGACTACGTCGACATCCGTGAAGGCAGTGTTCAGCTCGTGATGCTGCCTGAAAACGCTGTGAAAAGAAAAGGCACTATGAACGAGTATCAGTCTTACAAGACCGTACATTCTGCTGCAATATCGGAATCTGTATTATCGTCTCTCACAGTTGCAGCGGCTCCCGAGTGTTCGTCAAATGCTGTCGTTGAGATTTACGTGAACGGTATTCGGTTACAGGCTCTCGTTGATACACGTATTTCGGAAGGCTACATATCTCATTCTGTTGTTCGGGCAGATGAGTGGAAAATCCATTTTTCCTGTCAAAAGATCACTATGGCATCTACCAGTTTATCCAATTTCACACTCGGCCACTGTTTCGTTTCTATTCGTTTCAAACAACTCGATCAAATTATCACTTCTAAACAATCTGCGTACCGATGTATTACTAGGACATAACATTCTCAAAAGACAAATGCGTCGAAATACCCTTTTCTGGCTCTGAGCCACCGCTTTCACCTTGCAATATGCTTGCTGTTTCTGTTATTCCGCCGTTTCCGTTTCAACATCTATCGTCAGTGGTCACTACATCCAGACGCTATTGTTTATCCGATGAACTCCTTATAAAGTCTGAAACTGAAAAACTGTTGAACGCCGGGACTATTGAACCCTCTGTCTTACCTTGGTGACTTCTAACGAACGGCAAAAGCGTCGAACGGTAGTGGACTACAGCCAGACAATCAATCGGTTCACTTACCTAGACGTCTACCCCCTACCCCGGATTGACAATCTTATTGGGAAAATTTCTTCTTATGAAGTATTCAGCACTCTTGACCTCCAGAGTGCGTACCATCAGATACCCATCAAGACAGAAGAGAATATCTACATTGCCTTCGAAGCAGCTGGACGTCTCTAACAGTTCACTAGTATTCCCTTCAGCGTCACCAATGGTGTGGCAGCGTTCCAACGTACTATCAACAATATCATCCAACGAGAGAAATTATCTCGGACCTTCGCCTACTTGGACAATATGACTATTCGTGGCAGTTCAAACGACGATCATGACTGTAATCTCACACAACTCTTCAACACCGGTCGCAAGTACAGAATCACTCTCGACGAACAAAAGTGTTATGTGGACGAGTAACACCAATTAGTCGGGTTATGAACATTCGAAGAGTGTCATTATGTAGCGAAAAGGCGTTCAATAAAGCACAATCTTTATTGTCTAACTCGCTAGTTCCCATGCCACACGTGCGCTCGCGATTTTGAATCACAATTCCAGTCCACAACACCCCCCGGTTTCCGCTCACACGTCGTGTGCACTTCTACCCGGTTTAGGCGTGTGATTTACGTCTTCTATCCGGGGGTTTTCCGCCCGCTAGTCTTCGTCCGTTGATCCGATTTCTTCGAGTGATGGCTTGTCCGGTCGCTCGTGCTGTCCTCCGTCCATCCACTGTGGGCTTTGACCGTATTCCACAGCCGTGCCGATATATTCCTGAGAGTGTTGGAATAATCGCGCCTTCAGTCCCGTCATCCATTCTATTTCGGCTGCCACGTCTCGCCCGTTGGTCCGACCTCGTCGAGCAATGACTCATCCGGTCGCCTACGCCGTCCTCCATACACTCGCGGTGGGTTTTTGAACGCACCTCCTTCCTGCGTTGAGGTACTCCGCCGAGAGTTGGAATGCTCGCACCACCTGCCTGACAGTCCACTACAATCAGACCGGATCCGGAACGTCTCCGACCATTGAAAGAGCTACCAGCCCCTTCAAATCTCAAATCACAAGAGAGAGTTATTGGTATGTTGGTTTATTACTCTCAATGGATCTCACAATTTTCAGACAAAACCAGTGTGCTCGTCAGAAATAAGACCTTTCCTCGTTCCGGGAAGCTCTGATTTCGTTTATCAATCTGAAGAGAGAGAGTCAAGACTCAATGATCGTTACTGTTGAACCGGGCGTGCCCCTGACAGTTGAAACTGATGCATCAGATATCGCCATCGCCGCAACGCTAAACCAGAATGGACGACCAGTTACATTTTTCTCCAGAACGTTAACAGCATCCGAATGTAAGCATTCTTCTGTTGAAAAAGAAGCCTACGCTATTGTGGAAAGCTTAAGAAAGTGACGGCATTTTCTTCTGGGTCACCATTTTACACTAATCACAGATCAGCGCTCCGTATACTTTATGTTCGATTAAAAACAGACAAGGAGAATCAAGAACGAGAAAAAACAACGTTGGCGACTGGAACTTCCCAACTTTCAATATGACATCCTTTACCGTCCTGGCTCTGATAATCGTGTGGCTGATACTCTGTCGCGCAACTTCAACTGCTCTGTTTCGCATGCTGTCGATCTAGACACTTCATGAATGATTGTCACGTTGGATGTACCCGTATGTTCCATCTAGTCTGTACACGCAATCTACCGTTCAGCCTCGAGGATAGCAAACGAATCATCACTCAATGTAAAGTTTGTGCTGAAACCAAACCCCGTTTCTTCACTCCGCCACACATACCTCTGATAAAAGCAACCCAACCATTCGAGAGACTAAACATTGATTTTAAAGGACCCATCCCTTCATCCTCAAAGAACGGATTCTTCTTGACAATTATCGATGAATTTTACCGCTTCCCTTTTGCCTACCCGTGCATCGACACTTCTTCCTCTACAGTGATTAATTGCGTTACCAATTTATTTTCCATCTTTGACCTGCCTTCATTCATTTATTCTGATCGTGGTTCTGCCTTCATTTCGAAAGAACTACTTTCATTTCTCCACGATAAGGGTATCGCAACCAGTCATACTACAGCCTATAACCCCCAGTCAAACGGACAAATTGAACGTCTAAACGGTACCATATGGAAGACTATACTACTGGCATTCAAATCAAAAGCCGTGATGCTGAACACTCGGAAACTGTGCTGCCAGATGCGCTTCATTCTATACGTTTCTTACTGTGCACTGCGACCAATTGTACTCCACACGAGCGAATGTGCTATCGTAACCGTGGGGCTTCCACGGGTCTCTCCTTATCAAGCTGGTTAGTGAACTCCGACAAAGTCCTCCTGTGAAAACAAAATCAGATGTCGAAATATGATCAGTACGTGGGAGAATTTGAGTTGGTAGAATGTAATCCGACATACGGTCGCATTCGCCACCTCGACGGCCATGAGGACACAGTATCCTTATGCAATCTGACACCAGCTGCAGAAGATACTGTAATGACCGACGAAGCAGAATTAGAGAAAAACAATGAAGCGTCCGATTCAAACTTAGCGGATCCTCCGGTATTAACGTTTGAAGAAAATCGTGACACTGATTCCAATAGTCATGACGTCTACGAAACTCTTCTGAGCTAGTAACACAAAATGAGACTCTACGTTCTGAGGAGTCAAGAAGTATAATCCTTACATTACGTTACTCATAGTTTGTGTTTCACGACTTATGAAAGTCTTGGCAAATTTACTTCCAGAAGGGTTGAATGTTATGCACTTGTATCTTCTCTTTCGTCTGCATTATTCATCACGTTCTCTACTTTACATTACAGATATATGACTTGTTTACAGGTTGAATAAATTCTATCGTTTTGGCAACTCACATTCTCTCTCAGCAACACTGTTGAACGTAAGTTTCGAATCACCACAATACCGAAGCACCCGAAGGCAAGAAAGCCACACCAGCATAACATTTCTTCCCGTAAGAAGTCGAAAAATCAATGGGTATACACTTATATATTGCAGCTAACATAACAGGAGGCGAATCAGTTCACTCAACGCAGTGTACACGTTAACTATGGGTCTGCCAGTTGTCAAGACACCTTCGGAGGGTGACATCGGGATTCTACTATAGGTCCGTCTTTATTCCGTATCTTCATCGATGACCTTTTTCTCTCGAGCCTACTTCATATGTTATTGTGGGGTCAGACGCCTGACATAGTTTCCATTAATAAAACAGCCATCGTCAAACCATTACTTGGAGAAGGTCCCGCCGAGGGCTTGCGGAAATGAAAATGTTTTGCTTAAACATATGGACCGACCAGGAAAAAACAAACCCCAGTCCGTTCTCTAAGACTGCCCGAAGAAAAGACTTCTTCTGACAACCTAGTTGGTATGGCGTTATGTAAGGAGTATTAATCGATGGTCTGCAATGTGCTGTCGCCGATGTGGCACTCCGCGCTACCTTTGGAAACTTTCAGCAACCATTCTACTGCTGGCTTCCCTGTTATTGACGTCTAAGATCTCCTATTCAAGGTTAGTTCATATAGTATAACGGGCGCAGACAATGTTCACTTCAGGGTTATTAATGGAATAGTAGAACCATTTGATAAGCTGCTCAAACATAACACCCCAGACTAGTATTTTTCACAGTACAAGGAAAGAAGCCACGGCCATGCATATCTTCAAGACAGGCGATCGGCAGTCCTCTGTAAGCTATCGACCAACCGGCTTTACTGGCAATGGAGTGTTTGTTGAGACCCACCGCTTTCCAATACTTAGAGATAATCTTTCCAACATGGCTTCCTTCCTAGACGGTCATACATAACATGTATGCATATCTTCATGAATAACCTGATAGGGGTCAACGACGATGGTCTCATCTCAAATGTTCTCTCAATATCACTACGGCTTTCGACCGTGAGCCACATACCCCCTCAGATACTAACTGGGAGCTTATGACATGCGAGGAGATTCCTCGATGGATTACCCCTAAATGGCAGAATCTTCGGAGTTGAAGCCACACCAGACTTTCAATCTCTCTCTCTAATTTTTGTAGGGCCTCCCCAACGACCAATAGTCACTTTTTTTAAAATGCTATTTTTGACTTACATTTAACGAAAATCGGAGTTGAGGGATTCAGAGGTACAAACAGGGATTGGCTTCAAACCTTCTGCCCAAACCACAGCTGCCGTCCGGAAAGCCAATAAACCATTGCACTAACGTGAGGAGACCGTGATTTCTCGGGTTTCAAAGGTTCCAATACTCCTTCATGGCGCATGGGCGGTCGTATCTTTAATGCCACGTGCAAATCTGATATTTATATCTTGTTGCAGAAGCGAAAGTGCTAGAACAAGCACGACATTAATTCACAAAGCTGATTGCGAAACTTAAATGTATGGGCTACCAAGGCACACTGGGATATTTGATTTACTTTCTGCAGAGAACGGAATCTAGAGAACGGGAATTTAAGTAAAATTACCGAATTGCTCAGCTTTACTAATACCGGTGGGCAGCTGTTTATCTACAATGGCGACTCAGTGGTTGCTGCCGTTGGTCCCAAAATAGGCTAGTGTTGACCGCTTATCGCATTTCCGAACACTACTGGAAATGTACGGCTTACTTACAAATCCCACTGTGCTCTCTAGTACGACGCGCGTTGAGATTACGTTTCGATTGTTCTTCGGGAAAGGCGTTTGAAATTGTTAGTGGACGAGGGTATAGCGCATACCCACCTGTTTATCACACATCACAACGACAAACGAATTTAAGCACAAGCCTGACAAATGCTGGTTGTCAGTGTTTCCTGAGTTACATCTAGAATTTGAGAAATTAAAGGCATTCTTCACTCTTTTCTTTAATTTTGTCTTCTTTCTTCCTTTTTTCTTTTCATATGTCGTCCACCAAAAGTTCTCTCCCTTCTTTTCCGTATCTGCATCCGGGCAGAGACTTGACAAGCAAATTCCGGAAGAAGTAAGGTATCACCGGCAGAGCGAGTGATTTTGAGTATCAGTCTACAAAGGTCAACAATTCTCCTTAATACATTCACACGGTCTCGTTCCCAGGAAATGGTGCGGAACTCTGCCTTCTCCATTTGTTACGGCATTATCGGATCATCAGAGCTCATTTGTGAGAGAAAATCGACACTTCCAGGTAATCACTGGAAATTCTGTAGCCTTACTTGATTAAATCCTCTAAAGAAGTATATCCGATACGGTGACGATCCGAAGGTCTGGAGTGCCAGTGACCTCAGTGCATTGCAGATTGACCTGGATGTGACTAAGTGATCGTTGGATGAATGGGGTCTCCACATAAACGACAGTAAGCGTGTGCAGATATGACTTAAAGTGTACTCCGACAAGGCTATTGTGAATGACGATGCACTCAGCTGAGCAGACATACTAAAAATCGATCCGAATAAAGGTGTAGGTACCTGGTTGTTGTGCGGCATTTTTCTGACTCACCAGCACGAGACAACTGCAAAAAAATCGGTCCACCACTCTCGAGATGATAAAACAGAACCTCCCCTGTACTGACAAGAAGGTGTACGAAATACTACGGGGTTCACGTGAGACTGTCACTCGATATTCACGTTGTGTGTACTGGTTAGAGAGAAGGTATGCACGCAAATGATTGTATTCGGCTCACAGCCAAGAAGCTGTAACCACTCGAAGTTCAAAGACACTGTAGTGACTCTACCCCTATGCACACTTATTTTTAGCATAGCTGTTTTAGGGCAGTTCTTTGTCTTAATGGTTGATGATATCACACAGATAAGTCTTAGGAGCACCGTTTTCGAACAAACTCTTTTCTGTCACAGGCTAGTACCTCATAGGATTATATTGCCACCAATGGTAGTTACTGCTGTTTATGGGATGTAAGTGGTGTTCGTCAGGGGTGTCCGATTCCCCCTACCTGTCCAATTTTGTCATGGACGACATTCTGGAGGGTGCGCTTGAGCAGTTCAGTGAGCTTGGCGCTGAGCTTCTTTCTGGCGCAAGATTGACCGACCTGGAGTATGCAGACGACATTGTCTTACTTAGTCCCTCTGCTGAAGACATGCAGACCATGGTGGATAAGGTGAGTGACGGGGCTGGTTTGTATAGAATGCGCTTCGCGCCTTCAAAGTGCAAAATGTTGTTACAAGATTGGGGCACTCCCACTCCTACTTTCTTGATTGCAGGTAATCCACGTGAGACTGTGAACAGTTCCATATAGTTAGGTAGCACTATATCGTCAAGCTGTAATATTGCTGATGAGATATCAGCGAGAATAACAAAGGCACCAGTTGCCTTTTTCAAACTGCGCCATTTGCGGCGTCAAAAAGACATTCCGTTGTCGCTGAAAGGAAGAGTATACAATGCCTATGTGCGTTCCATTCTGCTCTATGGTTCGGAAGCGTAGCCTGTTCGCAAAGAAGATATCAACAGGTCTGCTGGCTTTGACTATCGCTGTTTCCGCCAATTAGTCCAATCTAAATTGACTGATCGCGTGAGCAATGTGGCCGTCCGCCAGCGCGTATTTCGGAATGCGCGATCAACTGGTTAACTACTCACGACGCACAGCTTGCGATGGTTGGGTCACGTATTCCGTATGTCATCTGATCGTTTACCGTACTGGGCATTATATACTGAGACCACCAACAGTTCGGTGAGACCATATGGTGGTCAACCAACAACGTGGTCACGAAATAAGAATACCCTGAGGTTTGATTTTAGCTCAAACAATACCCATCCTGTCGGAGATACACAGTTAGAATTAATGGTGAGCTATCCAGGCCGTTCAACGCTACAACTGGTGTACCACATGGCTCCATACTGGGTTCCTTATTATTCCTAGTCTATGTTAACGATCTCCCAGGCGTGAGCAACCCACCTGTTGTGATGTATGATGACGATACGAAACTATGGCGTGCCTTACACAGCGTTGAAGACGCAGAGGATTCTTAAAGTGACCTAGATGCCCTGCATCTATGGTCCGTGGAGAGTCGACCGTCCTTCAACACGTCCAAGTCAAAGACTTCATGTTCGTCATCACAGCACTAGAAAGTATCACATCGGTAGTGCTACCCTAGCCACTGTCTACCAGGAGCGCGACCAAGATACCGTCGTTACATCTGACCTCTCTTCCAGTACTAACACTATGCTGTTGATAAAGAAAGCTAGCAGCAGGTTAGCTGTGCTTAGTAAGATCCTTGAGAATTTCCCAGTCGACAAATTCCGACGTATCTACAGCACACTGGTAAGGCCACTATTGGAAGTCAACATTCAGGCGTGTGCGCCGTACTGGAAGAAAGACGTCAATGCTCTAGAGGCAATCCAGAGACGGGCCACTAAGCGAATTGAGGGTCTATTTTTCTTGTCGTATGAAGACCATCTCTCGAAGTTGAAACTATTCTCCCTAGCCTACAGGCGTCTGAGGGGTGATCTTATATTAACATTTAAAAAATCTTATGCTTTTATGCAAACGACATAGTTTTGCTGTACGAGTCTGTTCGATATGGAACTCACTTCCGGCGACGATTGTCGTGGCAACCTCAGTCGATACATTCAAAAGGCAACTAGATGATTGGATTACCTCAAGATGGCCGTTGACAGTGGGACACGTATAGCCCCCTGTGCCTTCATTGCTGTCATTTCCTTCCTCACTCGTCTTTTCTCATTTCCCCCCTACCTTCCTCGTATAGTTTTCCACTCCCACTGTTATACAACAAAACGGTGCAACTTCCCTAGGTGCCCGAGTGCTGCTAGCCGCTTTAACACTCAACACACTTCACATGCTTTCATCATTTCAGCAGTTCACGTGATCGGTGTGCACGGACAACAACGTAACGGAAATATAATCTGTTGTGGAACCATAAACACTGTACTACTGAATCTTACCGGAATATCTCGAGGCGGGGATACTACACAAGCTTTATACTTCCAACTCCGCAAGAAACCAGTGAATGCTCCACTGAACAAAGTGGGAGGTGTCGCCTGCCTGGATAGGGTCCTCATGACTACTCAAACCGCTGGTTAGAGACGCTATCCGAGATGCCGATGTCGCAGTCAACGACGTAACTGTATCCATACCATTTCCAGTTCTTTGCTTAGTATTCTTTTATTAGCTCTCAGGTTTCTTCCAACGTATTCCACGTCACTGTTCAGGTGAACGGCCGCCCGAGTCACAGCACCTTTTGGTCAGGCTCATGGCTGATATGATGATGATGTAATGTGGAGCGTTGTTAGGCTCTTATCTGTTTAACAGAAGCAGTATGTGAACAGTGCAGTCCTACGCTTTCTAACACACACTGTATTTATGATGAGCTGTGCTACACCAGTTTCCCAATAACTACCTTCCGGAAAAACTGACGACCGCGTGGTGTCTGCAGAATTGTACTGACCCAGGGAACTCGAGACCTCAGCCCCCCCCCAACGGATCTTTTTTGGACAATAATTCAACTTCAACACAACTATCAAGCATTACGTATACTTCTCCTCCGAGGTGGTGAGCTTATTCTCTGGGGATGGACAGACCTATAGTGCAATTGTTTTTAGGACCCGACATAATCCACAGGGTTACACCATGTTTTTAATGCTTGCATCGTAACGTGCAACGGAATGGAGGCACTGAAGAACAGCGCTTCTCTGAAGGACGATGGCCAAAGGGGAATCTGGAATGGTAACGAAAACGGACAAACATGAGCCATAGGATCAGTAAATCATCCACACAACTTATACAGTCGAGAACTCAAATGGCGTCTATCACACGACAGCGAAGTGTATTACGGCATTTCAGAGGCGTAGGCTATAGCTACATGGTCGTAGTCTGTGAGCGCACTAAGCTGCACAAAGCATCGTAAGTTTACACCTGTATTGATTGACAACTTTAAGGCATATAGCGACAGCAACCCTCCGAGAAAACAAACAATGGTGGAAGACAAATAACACTAAGTGGAAAGATAGAAGTCAGCACAGAGAACTGAAGGTTTTTCCAACTTCCAATGTCGGGAGAGAAACTAACCATAACAAGATGCCCGAAACAACGCCACAGCCAGCAGTTTAAGCATGCGAATGACCTTGAGTCGGAAAACAAGTTATTTCAGGGATTCTCCAAAGATTTCAGTGATTTGTACACGAATTAAAGGTAGACGGCACAATCCAACAAGACCCAGCCAGTTTTCTGTTTTGATATTTAACAGTTTTCTGTCGACCTGAAAGGTAGTAATGCACCGAAAATAAATTAGACATCAGTTTCCCACCAGGAATGTGAATGCCGATTCTCGATCTTGTAGAGATTTCCTTATTTTGTTTGCAAACGATGTTTCATTTCTGTGCGACAACCTTTTGTATCCCCTTTACATGTTGTTCAAATTGATAAAGGTGACCTTGTAACACAATACAAATTTTGTGCACGTCGGTCTGCTCTTTGTTCCGTTGCACAGTCGTTTGGCGATACCACACTGATCTATCGTTCACTTTTTTTAAGCTCTGTTGTACCACGAATATCGTCGCACCCCGGACTGTGCTTCAGCAATCCACGGCAACTTTGTGATATCACCCACTTCCAGATACTGGTAATTTGGAATATTTGTAGTGACCGGTGATCGTGTGGCGTCTCTAAGGACCCCGACTGCAACCGTGTTTCCCTGCTTGTTTCCCAGTCAGCACAAATTACCCTATTGGTGGGTGATTTTCTGGGAAAATTACCCTAAAAATTACCCATTATCTCGGCGTGGTTTATTGAGACCACCAAATACAACCCAGTCAGCAAAGATGGACTGCAAACATTATTTACAGCGACTGTGACACATTTTCTGTCAATATCGTGGTCTGCATCTTGATGCGTAATTTATTTAAATGGTTGCTCCCATTTGTAATGGCTGGTGGGTGCCATTTCGAAGGCGGTTTAACTGGTTGATGGTAGGCGGCTTATTCCTTCTCTGTGGGCACCTCTCCTATGTGTGTTTGTTCGGTGATAATT
>LUCH01002427.1:2875-26277 GCA_013368495.1 Paragonimus heterotremus
TTCTGACTCTGTTTATTACTGTGCCCAGTCCATGTGTTTAGAGCTACTTCTCGCCTCTGAGTAATACCGGAGACTCTTTGACCATATTACGTGATTTACTGGAGGTCACGGTCAACCTTCTCTCACTCTGAGGGTGTCTCTTTTTAGTGTACTTCCTCTAGTTCACCTTATTCGAGAGACAGCGATGTGGCAACTGTAAGAGTGGTTCTGCTGTGCTCCTAAAATTGTGCCTCGTTATCTGCTCTGCAGTGAGTAGTAGGGCGTTTTCCCCAAAAAATCTTACTCGTTGTCTCTGTTTCTGTTATGAACCGCGTGGACTGACAATTGATGCAAAATCACTAACGACCGTCGTTCACTATAACCCGGCTTGGCTACGACGGTTGCACTAACGATCTGCGTTATCACGGCCTATACGTTGACGCACGAACTACCGCAAATGAAGAAGACAGGAAGACAGGAAACCTTCAGCCAAGGATATATTTGCTCTCAACCAAAACGTGTTCAATTACACTGGAAAACTCCACCGTATTTATAATGTTTAAGCGGAGGCTCATACAATAATGGAGAACAAAACAACATTTTGGGTTAATTTTGGAATTATCCCAACAAAAGGTTTATAAGGTTTTGTGACCTTAAGATTTCGACGATGGGCGCTTTTATTATTCTTTCAAACATTCTTGGGCAGACTGGTGTGTTGTTAATTGGACGGTAGTTGCTAATTTCCTGTCTTGGACCACTTTTATAGCGGAGCATTATGATTGACTTTTTTCACTGGAGAGGAAAAGTGCTGGATAGATGTGATAGCGTGAACAAATTTAGTAAAAGGATGGGTACATCCTCACCTCCTTGCTTGTTGACGATTGGTTGGATACCAACTGGTCCAGAGTGGATTGTGGGTTTAACGGCAGCCAACTGTGAGCGGATACTTCTAACACCAATCGAAATGTTGCACAGAGCTGTTGTTGTTTTCAGTGGAATGACGGGTAATACGGTGCTCTTCAAGCTAAACGCAGCAGCAAAATGTGAGTTGAAGAGTTCACATATTTCAACAAGGTTATCGACAACTGTCTTATCTTTGAGAGTGATAACATTCATAGGAGAGTCCCTCACGGAATTTCTCCGTCTCATCAGTTGCATTATTCTCATACCCCTTTGTTCACTAACAAGCGCTAGCTTTTCTTCGTTTTCATAACGCATTGGCATTCTGTATTCTATGCGTTCTAACACACTGCTCATTTGCATTACTAGGGAGAAGTCCAGTGTTCTTCCGTGCATCGACTTAAGTGATTTAAGTTTGCCAGTCTCTTTTGCAGTTAAAATTCTACCTTGTACATACGAATCAACGCGTTTTGACTTTATGGGGACCAGAATATGGATACAGAAGTTGAAGTGTTTGATAAATTCATCGGCTGCTACCTTTGGGTCTGATGTAAGAAAGGAAGTATTCCAATTTAAGGATCTTAGCAAGGAGGAGAAGGTACTCCAATCGTTGTACTTGATCGAACGGTAGAATACAACTGTGGGTTTGATAACTGTATTGAAGTCAAACTGACATTTGACGATATTATGGTCACTTCCTGGAAATTGTTCCAGAACGGATATCCCTACGGACAAGATATCTGTAGCGAATATGAGATCCAAAATATGTTTCTGTCTGGTGGGCGCTAAGACATGTTGGTTCTATCCATTCAGTTGAATGCATGAAAGAAAATCAGTTTGCTTTGCAGGAGCTGTGAATGAGGTCCAGGAGGTATTTGGCATGTTAAAGTCACCACCTATTAGTTTGTATTCGCAGGGTATGTTTGAAACATGACTTATCACCTCTACATGGTCAGCCAAGTCACTGTTAGTAGCATTAGGCGGTCGGTAAATGCATCCGATAAGTAGGTCGCGAGAACCTGTAGAGACCATTAACCACAACGAGTCCTCGATTTTATTAAGACTAGACTCTTCAAGTGTAACTGCGGAAAATTGCTCTTTTAGGTAAATGATGCATCCATTGTCTCGTCTTTTGAGACGATCCCTACGAATTATATTATATCCTATGAGGCTTATTTGCATGTCTGGATTATCGGGGGAGCACAACGTCCCAGTGACGAAAATGATATGGGAATTGGACAGAAAGACAAAATACCTGAAGATGTGCATCTTGCTTTTCAATGATCCTACGTTTATGAGTAGCAAATAAATGGAATTGATTCTGTCAGACAACATTTTAGCTGCAAAAGAACTGCATGACAGATGGGGCAGTGGGTTGCGGAATATCATGTGCAGAGGTCCGGTCTAAGGGATATGTCAACTTTCCACTCATGTTCGAGCGGATGTCGCGAAGGTTTGACTCCACGACAGGAAAAGCTGGAATAGCATGATTATGGTAGGATGGCTGAGTGGGACATGGGGAGAGAGGCCAGGTGGTGGTGGATGAAATACTGGACACTGCACTAAAAAGGATTGGGTTGGAGGGCCTTTGTGCTAAATACGTAATCAGGTGGTGATATACCTGACGAAGTAAATACGTGGGAAATTTGGTTAATAATACCATTCATGTTTCGGATAGAAGGATAGGGTATTTTAGAGCTATTGGGCAAAGCATGGGAAGTGTTCCATTCATGAAAGTTTTACTAGCACTTCTTATTTTGTGGAATGATGTTTTCAATACAACCTGTAGGCAATTAGTACTCGCTGTTTTGCGCATTTGCTGATTGAATCTGATGGGTCCCTTACCACCCTCAAATGGCTTTATTTATCTGTTGACCGTTGCACAGGATGGCCCGCGGCCATACCGCTACCTAACTGCTCTTCAGAAACGGTAGCCAGCACCTTCTTGAAACGTTGGTTGGCACAATTCGGTTGTCCAGCAGTGTTGACCACAGATCGTGGATCACACTTTGAAGGACATTCCACAGCTCTGTTAATTACGCTAGGACGCAAACGCATTCACACAACGGCTTATCATCCAGTAACAAATGGAATGGTTGTACCTCTTCATCGTCAACTGAAAGCCGCTCCTAGTGCCCATACTAATCCTTCTTGGAAAGAGGCCCTCTCGCTAGTACTTTTAGACCTGCAGAACAGAGTTAAAGGGGACTCAAACGCTACAGCAACGGAACTTGTTTTTGGTTGCACGCTTAGGTTACCAGGTGAACTTGTCTCACCTGCACCTTCAGCACCATACGATTACGGTAGCCACATAGCTCGTTTGGCGCACCACATGCGGAAGCTACGCCCGGTGCAGCCTAGAGGGCAGTCATTAGCTGTACATGTGCACGCTAAACTTTCTTCGTGTACACATGTTTTCCTTCGTGCTGACGACCTTCGTCGACCACTGCAACCCCCATACACCGGTCCCTTTTGTGTACTCGCAAGAGACGAAAACCCTCACGATTAACCGCAATGACAAACGCGAGATAGTCTCTGCCGACAGACTGAAGCCAGCATTTATGGAGGAAACATCAGCCTCACTTCCATTGACTAGCAAAAAGCGTTCCGTCCCCGGAACTACCTGCAACTCCCGCAACCCCAACCATCGCTTCCTGTACCTTTGGGCACAGTCGTCTTAGTAGGGAACTCCGCAAGCGTGTACGTTTTGCGGAGTATGTTAACGTTCCTTATTTTTGGAAATGATGTTTTTTTCATTATAACATACGCACAATCATACTAAAAGCAAAAAAACAGATTGTTTGTTTTGACCCTCATGTCATTGCAATTATCTGATGCGTTATCAGGTCTGCAACCCAAACGGCGTTGTCCTAGATCAGGTCTATTCGTATGCTAAAACTCTTCTCTCGTGAGTCTATCAATTTCAGACATGTGCACAAGAAGAAGAGCAAATCGAAGGCATTCACCCAAAATTGCAAAGTCGGAGAAGTCGTTGGCTGTGACATTACTTAGTCGACCGGATACGTTGACACGGTGAGTTATCCATTTCCGCCAGTCATGCGGGTACTTCACTATGTCTTCTCTTCTCCAGACTATCCGAACGTGGTATGTGGAGAGACAACTCTAGCTACCTATCGTACAGCATTGGACAAACCTACCCCCCTTTTATCTCAAGAGTTTTCAGGGTTGGGCAGCCCGCTGCGATAGAGAAGAAACGCACCGAAGACTAAATAACTTAAATAAAGGAATCTTCCCAGCGCAGTAGCCATTTTTCCGACCGACCCTCCCCTGAACTTTGACATTCTCCAACTCATTTCATTATTCTTCATGTGTATCACCCTGTAACTGATCAATCCGAAAGTAATGTTATCTATATTTCTTCCCTCTCTCTCTGGAATAACGAAGGCTTGTGTAATACTTACAAGCCTTCTGGGGAGAGCTATGTAGCGACTATAATAAATGATATTTTTGATGGTCGCATTCACATGTACATTTTCGATGATCTTGGTTTTTTACCTACTTTTGTTTGAGTCAAGCTATTCCTTTTGTAATATCCGTCCCGGGGCTACAATCACAACTCGCTCCGTGCCCCGCTAGCTTGACGTGTCTTCTCTGTGCAACCTATTTTCCAGGGTCGATACTAATACAGGAGGGTCCACGCGCTGAGTCCTTGTTTTCATTGTCGATTGGTTTTCGATAATGACTACAGACTGGATAATTATCTGTTGGACCAGTTCAAACAAAGTCCGCAATTCAAGCGGTGTTGCTCCGGGCCTGGTTTATTCGGATACTAACTCTTTTCTTTCTCGAATCTATTGCCTACAGCCAGGATCATAAGAACAGGAAAACAAGAGCAGCGACAATCAACGTTGCAGTGCCTCCGAAGTCGTTGACTTCTAACTTATTATTAGTCAACCGCATACGTTGACATGGTGAGTTGTTGCTTTTCGCCTGTCGTGCGGATACCTCACTGTGGTTTTTCTCATTTCCAGAAGATCTGAACATACTACGTGAAAAGACAACTCCCAGCTGTCTACCGTACTACATTGGACATACCTGCTTCTCTTTTCCATGAAAAGTTCTTAGGGTTGTGCACCCAGCTATGATGAAGTAGGTACGCACCGAAGACTAAATAATCTAAATAGAAGCACCAGCGCAATAGCCATAATTGACCGACCCTCATTGGAACTTTGATATTCCCTGCTCAATGTCATTATTCTTTGCATGTATCACCCTGTAACTATGCTGAACAAAAAATTCATTTTTCCAATCTCTCTCTGGAATAACGAAGGCATGTGTACTTTTTACTAGCTTTTAGGGGGAGAGTTACGTAGCGACCATAATAAATAATATTTTTGATAATCGCACTCCACGGTACTTTTCTGATAGTTTTGGTTTTTTACTTACTGTTGTTTTAGTCAAGCTATTGATGTGTAATATCCGTCTCGAGGTTAAAATCACAATTCGCTCCGTGCCTCGCTTGCTGGATGTGCTTTTTCTGTACACTATTTTCCAGGGTCGATATCAATACACCGGAATCAATGTGCTCAGTCTTGGTTTTTATTGTCATTCCGTTTCGATAGTGAGAACTGAGTGTGTATTATTCTACTGGACAGTGTCAACACAGGCGCTTCACGCTAACTAGTATGTGCTTGCTCCTTGTCTAAGTCCGAATCCATCGGGGGACATAGAAACACATTGGGCACATACGGCATATTACTAATAAGTACGGTACTGCCTCGTGTGTTACTACTGTTCATTCGGCTGCCAACCGCCGGGTCTTTGCGCGATCCATGGAATATCTTGACGCTCGCCATTTAGCAGCAAACAATTCAGTTCACAAGGTTACTCGAATGGAACTCTGAAGGCAACTATGAGAGGACCGCCTGGTGGACACAACGCACCATCGAAGTGGAACAAGCCGCTGCTATCGGGAAATTTCGAAGCCTCTCTCCATCCCATTCGAGCAACGAGTGGCAGGAAGGCGGGTGTGAGTGTGGTAATCTGCGAAGCCAGTGGTGAGCCCGTTCATAACCTTTAACGACGCTTGTGACACTGAGCTAGACACTTCTAACAGCAGTTCAGCTGGCAACCTGCGCCAGTGACTAAGCCCCCGGGCTCTGCCTGTACATTTTAGTCTGTTGACGTCAAAAACCCGTCTAATAATCGCCATCATAACGGTCTTGAACCTGACCAAAAGATATTGTGGCTCGGGCCACCGCCCATTTCATTAGTGAGGTGGAATATGCTCGAAGGAAACGTAACTGAAAAGGTTAGGTAATAATTAGAAGAACAAAACTAGTAAAAGAAGACTAAGCGGAAAGGCTATGAATAGAATGAATGCAAGTACGCCGTTGACTATGACACACTGTTATCTCGGACAACTTTGTAACCAACGATTTGAGTGGTCACGAGAACCTCAGCCAGGCAGGCGACATCTACCCACCTTGCTCAATGGAACAGTCAGGGTCTCTGTATTTCGTCACCACGTTGTTGCCTGACCACCACGCGATTGTACCCAACCATTGGTGATTTCCGTATGCTATACATAACACGGTAAACACAGCTGACACACGGAGTACGTGACCCAACCATCGCGGGCTGTGGGACGTGATTAGTCGATCAATTGATCGCGTAACCCGGGCGTTCCGAAATACGCGTCGGTGAACAGCCGTATTGCCCATTGTATCATTCCACTTGGTGTGGACTAATTGGTGGCGACAACGATGGTCAAACACAGCAAGTCGGTTGACATCTTCGTTGCGACCGAGCCACGTCTCTGGATCATAGAGCAAAAGAGATCTCACACAAGCACTATATACCCTTTCTTTCAGCGACGACCGGACATCTTTCCGACGCCACAGATGATGTAGGTTGGCAAAGACAACTGATATCGTGAGGACTCATTCATTTCTGGAATTCAGTCACCACACACATTCCAGCGATTGCTAATATAACGAACATTAACATTTAAGGCCGCCTTCGACCGGGCATGATCACTGGGAATGACGTTTCAGCGATCCTTCAGGAGCTTGCGGTTCCACCACAATACATGATACGGAAACATTCTTTACAGAATGGACCTCTGATCAGACTTACGATTACTTCCTCCGTATCCAGGTGTTTCTTTTGTGGATACTCTAAACATCCGCGTTCTAAGTGTCCTGTACGCGATGGTAATTGCAATGACTGTGGAAAGAAAGGACGTTTCCAGAATGTTTACAGGTCTCTTTCAAACGCAAAGCAGCGTCCTTCTATCTCAACTGTAATATTGTCGTTGGTCGTGGTTTCGGTTCCACAGTATGTTGCGGATGCTGTCACTCGACTAGTTGCCAACGGGCAAATGTTGCATGCTCTGTTTGACACGAGGAGTAATAAGAACTATGCCTTTTCATCCGTTGTTCAGAATTGTAAGTCCTGGAATCTCAATCTCGCATCACAAAGGCCTACCCTGATTTCAGCAGTCACACGATAGGACATCGTTTTCTTCCGGTTAGTTTCAGAAAGAATGTGGGTGAACCTTTCAAATTTACTTGTAGTGACTAGCGATCGTATGGTTTCTCTAAAGATCCCAGCTGCAACCATTTTTCCAACTTGTTTGTTCTGTATGCATGATTCTGTGTACGTTTGTTATAGGAGGCCTGATACGAACTCAGTTCTACTTTCTTCAGTCGTGTAAATAATTGAACGCAGCGAATGCTTGCCAATTTCCATACGATTCATCTGTCATTTCATTCCTCAAGGTCGTTTAACCCGGACGTTTTCGAGCGTTGTTTAACGCACTCGAAGGTTCTACGCACTTTTTGCTTGGCGTGCCCTTGAGCGCCGCCGAGTGGGCTATAGCCCATCTCGTGCTTCTTTCTTTTCTCCTGTCGGTTGTTGTCGTTGGTCCCAGACTAGGTTAAAGCCAACTGCTTATCAAATTTCAAACATTGTTGGAAATATGGAGTTTGTTTCCAAACCTCCCTGAGTTTTCTATTTCCATGCCTGTTGAGATTATGTTTTGATTGCTCTTCAGGAAAGGCGTTTTAAATTGTTAGTGGACGACGGTCGAGTGCATACCCACTTGTCCATTATACTCTGTGTTTCGAAATTTTTATGAATGTCCTTATTGGCCATGACTTTTAAACTCTACCACTATATACCGAGACCCCTTTTGGTTGAACAAAACCACCCTCCTCCCTCTGTGGTTCATCTTATGTTCGCGTTTCGTTACCTTCTTTGTTTGGCAATCTCTCATCTGACAGCAAACACATTGCAACAAAATTCCGGCGTCATTCTCTCGACGACGAAGGATTCTTCCGAACTAAACTCGGTCCTTTGTTCAAGGGAGAGGTGATCGAACTATCCAATTCCCCGTGATGTGCCCAAGTCTTCGTTGTCTCCAACGTACGTCAGAAGAAACGAATGGTTGTTGAGTATAGCCAAGTGGTCAGCCGGTTTGTTTTCTTGGACGCTGATCCTTTTCCAACGACTGATGAACCGGTCGAACAAATTGTACAATATGATATATTCAGCACTTTAGATTTGAAAACGGTATATCACTATATACCATTAAAGAAGGAAAACAACTCGTACGCCACATTCGAGGCTTGTGTGGATCTGTTTCAATTTCGCCGTATTCTCTTTGGTGTGACTAATGGAATGGCATGTTTCCAGCGCATAAACGATGAGCTGGTTATGAAAGCTTAGCTTCCAGGTATATTTACATGTATCGAAAATGTTATGATATGCGGGAAGACTACCGATAAACATGATAAGAATCTGCTTAACTTTATGAAAATGGCGCAAGCTTTCGGAATTACTTTGAAATATTTAAAAAGTGACTTCCTCCAGATGCATTAAGTTGCTGGAGTACGAGTTTTCTCCGAATTATTAAACCAGATCCTGATCGTCTCGAATCTTTTCACAATCTAGCTCCGTCCAAAGATATCAAATCACAACAGCAAGATGTTTGACTCCTAATGGATCACCCGGTTATCTGACGAGGTTTATCCTCTGGTACATAGCAGAGCATTCCCGTTATCAACTAAAGCTCGAGCCGTCTTTTAAAACTTGAAAAAGAGGTTAGAACATGTAGCTTTCAATACAACTGACTCGATGGTTCCTTTAGTCCGTAAGACGGGTGTTTCCGATGTTTCCATTGCGGCTTCGTTAAATGAAAACGGCAAATCGGTTGCCTTCTTTTCTCGTACACTCCCTATCAGTGAGAAGTATCACTTTTCGGTTGAAAAAAGGGCTTACGCTATAGTAGAAGCCATTCGGAAATGGAGATTATCTCGGACGACACTTTCGCCTAGCAACTGTTCAGCGGTCAGTCGCATTTATGTTCGTCCAAACAAACCAAGGAAAGATAAAGAAGGACAAAATCATGCACCGGAGGATCGAGCCCTCTCTTTATTAGTATAACGTCATTTATCGTCCTGAGAAAGATAAACAAGCTGTTGAAGATTTTTCACACAGTTATTGTGGCTCCTCACAGCCGGGTTCAGATTTGAAATTTCTACATGAATCACTATGTCGTCCTGGTGTTGTTGGATTGGTACATTTTGTAGGCTCTCGTAATCTTTCATTTTCTATAGACGAGGTACGTAGTGTTATCAACAAATGTACTACTTGTGAATTGAAGCCACGTTTTTATCGTCCTTCCCTCAAACTTATAAAGGCAACCCAACCCTCTGAGAAGTTGAATATAGACTCCGAGGGACCACTGCCATCAGTCAGTCGCAATCATTATCTTCTTACTGTAATCCATGAGTACTCTCGTCTTCCCTTTGCTTTCGCATGGCCTGACATGAGTTCTCAAACAATCATACATAGTCTATGCCGGTTGTTTTCTATCTTCGGGACGTCGTCGTACATGCACTATAATAGAGGAGCATCTTTTTTATCGGCAGATATTTGGACATTTCTTTCGCAAAATGGCATCTAGTCATACCACTGCTTACAGTCCACAGTCGAGGGTCTCAGCGACACTCCCTGTCGTGCCATCATCCTTTCTTTGAGGACGTAAGGACTGCGAAGTGGGAGACCTGGCTACTTCATGCCTTGCATTCTGTTGGATCTTTGCTCTGTACCGCGACCAATGCCACTTCGCATGAGCAATTGTTCGAGTGTAATCGTAGGTCAACGTCTGGTATAATTCTACCAGGTTGATTAACTGAACCTGGTTCCGTTCTTCGGAAGTATGTTCGCCAATTAAACTTCGACCCAATTGTGGAAGAAGTAGAGTTATTGGATTATAATCAACAAGTGAAGATACCGCTGTTGTTCGTAATTTGGCACCTAAATAAAAAAATTCCAACCACTCTGATAACTGTCCGACTCTAGAAGTTGTCCACACCGTTGATGCTCAGGAACCCTGGCGTACAGACACAATTGATGGATCCAATATATTGTGTAGTAATGACCCCACTTGCTCTGATCAATTACCTAACCTCACAGAAATTCAACAGCATGTACATCCTTATCGTTCACGTTCTAGAGAAGTATGATTTTGCATATATTCCAAATGCTGCATCCTGTCATTTGAGCGGTAATGAATATAGGTTAACTTGTGTCCATACAAACTGATTGTATTACAGTCATATTACGTGCTCAAATACATTTATTATTTGATCTTTTCAACTCTCTCGGTTCTCTTGTAAAATGAATAAAGCCTCTATTGTAGCAACTTTGTTTTTTCCCTCTCGAGTTTATCGTACGAGCTAATTGTACTTAATCGTCTGACTGCTACCCGTTAGCAAGGTTTCACATGTGAAGAACCGATGTGCTAGTCACCATAATCCTTCGGATCAATGCAGCGCACATTCCTGACCACCACATCAAACTGATAGAGTGGGTCAAGCGGATGTCTGTTTGTTTTCACATCACCACACAAAGGTTGATTGTTTTCAGTCTATGGGTGAAATGTAACGCACCAGCCAATACGACATAGATCGGATAAATGAACGAATTCAGAATAAGAGGAAATGACGTACGAAATATGTTGGAACAAATCTACTCCACATGGGTGTCAAATTGCACAATATTTTTGTGACTCAAGGAAAACATTTTAGATGCTAGTTACATTAATGCTTGATAATTAGAACTTTCCCTCGCATCCTTCGGCAAATGAGCCTGCGGGCACATACTATGGAATGTGGCTGGCCCAGGGATTTAGAATGCTTGGCGCACAGCCTAAAAAAACGAAGGAAATGGATAACATGCATCAAACTGAACAGTAAACAATTTGCGGAGAACTCAAATGTCTGTAGTTTATAAAACGTGAATCAGTTATTTCGGTCTGCTGCTTGGTCACTGCTTTGTCCTTCCTGTTTGCGTCTGGTTAGCCGGTTTATGCCAGTAGCAAGTCTCGATTTTATCTGTTTTAGCCCACTGCCTTCTGTGTTAATTGTTATTATTTTGATCGTTTGTCTGGTTTCAACCGACTGTAGTCTGTGCTTTTTATCTTGCCAGGCGGTTGACCATTATGCGCCGGTCAATTGAGTTCGCCTTGCAGGGATTCGTTGGTTGGACTGCCACCGGAACGTGCGTTAATTGAACAGCATGTGTGATTGATTGCAAGTCCCTAACACACAGAAACAGCCAGACTGCTATTCAAGTCACTCTGTTCAACATTCCATGCATCTTGGCAACTTATGTCTTGGTAACTCGTTTGATTTTTGGATTATTTTATTTATAACGCGCCGTTGATCTGGATAAGCTGAGATTTCCGGACGCAGCTGTTGTTCCCAGCCGACCACCAGGTTTCGCGATCCTTTCATAAACTGCGACGTCCGACCTCAAAGATTGGCTCGCTCTGTCTTACTGACTGTCAGCCAGTCTTACTCGATGTGCACCAAAAACCTGGAGAAAATGAAGGAAACCCGGTCGTCCACTTCACAGCGCGCCCACACATAACAATTAACGCTAACTAAATCACTATTCCTCTGCAAGTTTGTCTAATGCTGCGCGATGGATTAAACCGTTTTCTTAACAGGCTAGTTTTAGGGATTTGGTGAGATTATTTATCTACATCTAACCATGAGCATCCCTTTCTTGAAGACATTAATGAAACAGCCGTTCTGGCGCGAATCATCCAGAATTGAGGCAAGTCGACCAATACGAGTGGTACCCTTGCATAGATTCTTGCCATCCATAGGTGATTGTGAGATAATCTGTTGGGATTCATACCTGCACTAAAAGTAAAGGATGCCAGATGGCGGAACGTTGTTTCCAGTGCTGAAAACTCGCACTGCTCGGAGGCCTAATGGTATGAGCACAAATCCGGGTCTATCTTTGTTAGAGTGAAAATTGTCGGGGCCAAATATTTCCCCAAATGAGCCTTATTCATCAACAGATGATCGACTGGGGTACTCAGACGAGCTGAATTGAAGAATAGCTTGTTTTTGATGGCGTGAACTGATTGACTAATTTCTTCCGTTTGCTGATTGACTTTCGGCTGGATACGCGGTGTAAAAAACTGGCTTAGGGAACCTCGCCGAGGATTGGATTTGCAGAACGCAGCTCTGTATTCATAATCCATTGGTGGCCATTGATCGGAATATCGGTTTGTATTCTCTTTGAATGAGGTCCAACTATTCAAGGTGCTCGGTAAATCTTCGGCGAAAGGTTTCCGCTTTCCTGTTGGTTAGACTCGCACGACTTCATTGTTTTGTCCAGTGGGCTGTCGAGATACGCACGTTACATCCTGTCAACGTCTAATCGCCTGATAGTGGAAGTGTATTATAATAAACTTAACTGTCTTTATGCGGAAATTACCCCCTAACATTTTGTCGCTGGTACTCACATACACCCTTGATTCAAGTGAGACGCTGACGAGCCCGATGTGAATATACACAGGTAGATCGTTGCGTGTTAGACATGCAAACAACTTCGACAAGGGAATTTGCCCCAATGTGATAAATGACTAGGCAGTTTTTCGGCTCATTTTGACGACAAATCTGATATCACATGGACAGTTGAAATATCTGTCGCGGTTCAGTTGCTGAACTAAGGGAGTTCATAATCATGGAAACATCGATTTGGCTGATCCAATGCCTTATGCAAACTGTCGCTGATTTATTCTGTTCAGTAAGATTTGCGTGTCGGGTTTGAATTGCCCCTTTTTTGCTCATTCAGTTTTCACTTGCTTTGCTCATATGTGGTTTGCCTTTCTAGATCCTCCGTGATGCGGCCGACGTACATCACTCTGTTTGTGTTCACGTTGATTTTCTTCCTGTATTTTCTTCAAATAAGGCTAAACAACTCATTCTGGGTTACTTCGCAACACCCAGCTGATCCTGGACGTTTTGCGTCTGTTTCGTCTAATCTACCTATGACTAGCATTTATTCCTCCGGATTTGAACCACAACTTATCGTGTATAACCGCATTCCCAAAACCGGAGGCACGGCCCTGGTCCATCTAATTTATCATTTGCACAAACAGAACAACGTAGCGATTACACTTTTAAACATTTCCCAAAATGGATTTTACCTCAATTTGTTCAACCGAATGCTGCTTGTAAGGAACATATCCAATCGGCAGCATTTGCGTCCTCTAATGCTACATGGTCACTTTGCCTATTTCAATTTCCCCCAATTCGGATCTCATATCAAGCCGGTATATATGAATATGATTCGAGATCCATTGGAACGACTGGTATCATACTATTACTTTCTGAGATTTGGTGACGACTATCGCCCTCATTTAGTTAGAAGACGTATGTCTAATCCATCGGACCAAATGCAAACCTTCGATGATTGCGTTCAAACTGGAGGGCTGGATTGTCATCCTAACAATTTATGGGTTCAGGTAAGCCCCATGAAAAGGATCTACTTCTCAGTTCACACTTTCGTCTCAATTAAATCGCTCATATGTGTGTGGTTTAACTTAATGATTTAAGTTGTTTCTCTAATTAACGTCCACATTTTTAAGTGATGGCATGAAATGCACGCATTCTGTTTCTTGTTCAATACCAACAGGTCCCGTTCTTTTGTGGACATGCGTCCTATTGTCGGATTCCTGGCAATCCTGTTGCAGTACGCGCAGCAAAACAGAGGGTTACTGAAGATTATTTACTCGTCGGCTTAACTGAAGCTTTTGATGAATTTGTCATATTGTTAGAGAAGCTGCTTCCCCGTTTTTTTTCCGGATCCTCCGACCTCATTCGACGAACACACGGATGGCGCATGCGTCGTACCAGATATAAACCGCCGATCGGCGAAAAGGTCAAGTCTCTGTTCCATAGTAATCCTGTGTGGCAAGCTGAACAGGAATTTTATGAGTTCGTTCGAACGGAGTTCTGGAACATTCGCAATAGTTTACTTCAAGGCTCAACGGTGGTCCTAAATGGCAGTGTTTTCAATGGAACACCTGTTGTTTGGAACAAACAGCAGATTTTTTTTACACGAACAAGACCTCTATCTGACCAATAACGGTGCATTGCATGTGTGTAACATGGGTCTGTGAATACTGTTGAAGTCACATGTTAATTATGTCAGCAAAAACCTTCCTATCTTGAAAGGCAGTATTGTTGGGATATTAAGAAATTGGTAGTTATGGATGAGATTACAGCATTCAACAATTGTTCCATAGTTGCACCGCTTTGTTTATATGCGGTGCTCATTTAATCGATGAAAATCTGGCTGATGTTTTTATACTTCCTCCAAAAGCCATCTGTTCAGTGCGCCTGAGATAAGTCTTCGTCTGCATTCGCAATTTCCACTTTCTCATGTCTTGACAGTACTCACATGATCCGATATCCGTTCAAAATGTTTCTAACGGTTACTGTGGTATTACTCCACATCTCCGGACTGGTCCAAGCTAAGCGGAGCAGAGAGTACAAATAAATGCATCACATTAAAGTTTACACTAACGGGTTTTTTTTAAGCAATTAAGTTGACAATTACCAGTGGACCACGATAGTCCGAACATACTGGGATGATGGGGAGGTGAAGCTTGGTCTACACGAAACATATCCCCATGTTTTGATGAAAACAGTCACGTTGCATTTAACGTCCAATGACCCGGCTCGATTGAATCTTCTCAGCGTAAATCTTCGCACAGTGTTGAGATTCCAGTGCGAAGACTTCGTTTTAACCCTCTGTTCCACTGTGCGTCAGCGTAAGTCTCCCATTTGGTAATTGTAGTGTTTGTTACTATATATATATATATATATATATATATATATATATATATATATATATATTACCCAGTCAAAATGACCAATCGGTGATATTCTTCTCTAGAAACGCACCCATCTTGTAAAACAAGAGGCTTATGTCACTGTTGAGGCTGCTAGGAAGTAAAAACTCTGTCCCATCTGGAATCAAACTAGTAATTAACCAGTTGTCTGCGGTCTGTGTGTATGACAAAGTCAAGAATGGTAAGATTTTGCGATGGCGGATCGAATTGTCTTGTTTTCGCCCTAGGCCTGACAAGCAAGTTGCGAACGCCTTGTCTCGTGGATTTTCCGCTTCCCTCGACAGCCCTCCAGATTTGAAAGGGCTGATTAGTTCTGTCGTCCCGGGTGTTAGTTTTACGATGCATTTCCTACACCCAGGAAATTCTCCGTTTTCCCGACTACGTCAAATCAGTGACTAACCAGCGTCAAGCGTGTGCTGAGGTCAAGCCGCTGTGCACTAAGCTTAGTAAAGCTACACAGCCATTTGAACGGATTAGCATCGATTTCAAAGGACCAATAGCCTCTGCTTCTCAAAGCAACTATTCGACTATTATTGACGAATAATCTCCCTTCCTATTTGCTCATGTATATACAAAAGTGATATTGTGCGTTGTCAATCTCTGGTACTGCCAACTGTTCGCAGTATCTGGATTGTACTCGTATCTATTTCCATCAGGGGTCTTCACTGTTCGATGCGAGTTGGACAAATGATGACTCTGTAAAAAATGAAGTCATTCATCAAGTGGTTGGTCACTGTAGATCGGACTCATTTTCCTGGATGAGGACCTGGCAGGTGAGATGGCGGTTAATCAGGCTAGGTAGCGTGAATGTTGTTTAGCCGAGTTGTCTGTGTAGTAAGTGTACTTAATGATGTGGGACAGTAAAAGCCGTCTTGCTATTAACGCCTTACTTTCACTTCTGATTCGGTTCCTGGTTTACAAAGTGTAGGCATATTGTTTGAATATAAACCATTTTTAGTAGTCAAGTCCTTCCCGTTCCTTTCTTTTTTCTTCTCTCTCTGTACAAGGCCTTTCTTTTTTTTATCCATAGTAGTGTGGCAGTTGAGTATTATTGAGAACCACTGATGTATTGCTGTCTATGATGATGAGAATCGACGGACCAAACAGACGTTATGCCATAATGCAAAAAGATCCCAGGTTTGCGCTTCTGGACTTTGTTACGATTCAACGCTATCAGCGACCACCACATATTTAACAAGGCTATAAGCCACGACGTTCAGCGAGCACCAATCGCATTCAATCATATAGACGGCCTCTCACTTGTGAATAACATCGTGGGACTATGCACTGTTGCCACTCACGTTCGCGTTCAAATTGTGCATCCGTACGTATATATTCAATTGATCTACAGTGTTTAATGTGAAGCTTCACGCTCCACTCAACATGGCCTATTATAAAATGTTGTGGGTCATGCGAAATTAATCATTAAGGCGTCAATTACGAAAGCACCAGAAATTACTGGACATCGCTATGTAGAGTTCAGTCTAAGAGACATGATGTTTGAGGTTTTATCGGTATCCTGTCTTTTCGATACACGCAGGATAAGCTGAGATTATATTTTTAAATAATCAGCTTTCACCTTATTCACACAAAGCACAGACTGAAAACGATGTGCAATGAGAACACAAACGAATACAGAAAACAAAGTAGTTAAAGTAGGCGTGTGAAAGAAATTCGACAAAACCGAGGGTATTTTGCATTGAGCATGAAAAGATTTGAAATCTCAGTAAGAACAGTGATTCATAGAAGACAACTTCGCTGCTTTGTGTTAAGGCTGAGCAGACGCTCGGTAGAGACCAGAGAAGAAGAAACCTGATCTGACGTTTAGACATACAGGCGATTTTGAAAAAATCAGGATGCCGAATGTTGACGCATCGAGAACGACGAATCTGCTTCATTCGAGCTTGGCATACTGCTAGTCTGATTAATCATAAACGGCTTGTTCAACCCGAAAGTCACAGCTATTGCGGCAGAGGAGACGGCATTGGAAATCTGTAACGAAATGTATGGAAAATAAGATCTGTTAGTCTCCCTCGCTGAAATCACTTCAATGAAAGTCGTACGGTAGGCATTAAAGCATACAAGCCAGTTTTTGACCCACTGCATTCAGGCTAAGTAATCGAATGTATCGCGGCCAGAAGTATAGCAAAAACTCGAGGATTAATTAAAGAATCTGTTGTATAAAGACAAAAAGGAACGATGTAGACGGCGGATGCAAATAAGGAAACGGATCAACCGATCAGTGAAAATTAGTCGGGAAAACACCACTATCAAATTATGGACTACAAAAAAGGGGGAATATGATGCGTCCGCATGATGCGCCATCGACTTTCCCACACGCGTTGTGTGCATGTCTATCGATCGATCGATAATCATTTGGATTGGCCATCTTATTGACTGTCAAAACTAATCGTACGCGTGTTCGCCGTTCACACATTGCGCACTGCTTTACGTTGGAGTGACTGCTCTCTGTTTGCTTGTGTTGCAAAAACCGTTCTTATCGTTCTATTATCATACTGTTAGGCGGTAAATGAACATAGTACGACTAAAAGGAGACAGAAAAGCAGTATCTCGGTACCAGCGTGTTAATAAATAAACACTGGAAATTGAAGCCCTTCAAGTTGAGAAGCAACTCAAATAAGAAGGGCAAATCAATGTCAACCTTTTCACAAATCGCGAATTAACACTAACATAACCTCAGAGTAACTGAGTAGGGAGATTAGTTTGTGGCGGACAATGGATAGTCACTCAAGCGCCGTTGCATAATATTGATTAACGAGTTACAACTGCCATAATATGAATGCATACGAGTTACGATCTCCTGTATGGTGTTATGCAAAAGTGAAGGACGGTCTCAAAATTACTATGATGTATTTACTCCGGGGTTCGGTTAATGTTAGTTCATCACAGTCATTCTATTGCGTGATTTGGTGAACAGGTTTGCACAAATGTACATGCGCAGGCAGCTCGCAACCGTAACTGAAAGTCACTTAGGTTGTTAATGTAACAGAAATAGCTGCTATTACACGAGTCATCTTGTGCACCGTGATCGATGTTTCGTTAAATTCCACATGCATCAAGTGGAAGAAGTGGTGTCGTGGAATAGTGGAGATCCGACGCTGACTTTGGTGGAAGTGCGGTCATGATGGAAAGCTGAGTTCAGTACGAGAAACTGCTTAATACCTCCGGAGAATCGTATAAATGAACAGGCAGGATCGGTTGTGCAAAAAATTCTCGAAATATCGCCGACGACAAATCCAATAGGGTATAAAACGAAACAAAAAGGATAAACACGATTAATTTACATTTTGCTCCTCGCTGTGAAATACGTCAAACAAACCCAACGGCACCAGACTGAGGGATATCATATAACATAGATTGATAAAACAACTTAGTCTTTACTGTCCAGACAATTTTGGAGGGGCGCTGGAGGGAACAGAAACACGAATAACCATCAGCAGAAATAACAGTAGGAATCTGGGCATCATTGGTGCAATGACTAACGAGAGCATCATTAATTGCGCTGCGGGAATAGATACCTTCATTACCTGCCCACGTCTCAGCCGACTGTCAGCGGATGATGACAAATAATGCGTCATCGTACGTGACAATGAACCCCGTCACGCAGGGCTAAACTGACCGTTTGCTGGAGAAATAGTTAAACCACTCAGATTAGCATCGTATCCACCTTCTCTTAGTCCCAGTGGAATGATGTGGATGGAGCGCGACTGAGGAAAACATCAAGGAGAGACTGTCATACCATTAGAATACATGACAGACAGCTCAGCCAACAAAAATGAGATGTATGGAGGAGATTGTGGACGGCGAGAAAGCATGTGTCAGAGGAACGCAATGCTGGAATGCTGCGTGCGATGTACGCACCCTTTATCAATTTGTACTCAAAATTGACAATGCTGACCAATCTTTGAACTGGACATTTTTGAGGTGTATCTATGGAAATTGAGACTGGAAGGACGACCTGCATAATCCAATACTCAAAGTGAACTATTAACAAGTGTGCTAAACAGAAAAAGTGACGCAGCACTGGACGCCAATCAAATAACGACCCAGATATACAGTTTAACATAGGTTAATTTTTGTTTTCGATGTGTGAATAGTTTCGAACGCCATGTGTTTCGAGCCGTTTCCTATGTTTAGCCCAGACAGTATATTGTTGAGAGCCCTCTGTTTAGAGCACATCAGACCTCAGGTCAATAACCCAAGTAGGATGCCTCTGTGAAGCGTGTTGATAGTCACTGTTCTTTGATGAGTTACAAATGAGTTTATTTGCCAAGGAGAATAACCGTTGTTTGGATTACAAACAACCCAACAAACCGTACGATTACGTATGGTGTCCAATGGCTTGGAACAGTTACAAATATGCGAGTAAACATTTTCTCATGAGACTGATCTAACAACAGGACACCTGAAGTGAATCGATGAAGAATTCCCATATTGCTCGGCTACGGTATGGGTGATTTATCGTGTTTTGCGAGAGGCAAAGTGACTACGTCGTTATGGCATTATGAAATAACGCCAAAGAACATACTTGTATTTGATCACCGAAACAGCTCATGACTGTTGACATGGCTCCTTGAGAGTACTTGGCAGCATTCGTCAGAAATCTTGTTTGTCCATCCGATAAGAACACTATCATTGTGACAATTTCAAACGTGGTCTACAAATTGTTTACGTGCCTCGTCACGTATGCGAACGACGTCCTCCGTCGAAATTGGATGGGCGATTCATTTTGGGTTTCTCCTCAGCGCCAGTCCAAACACACATCGGCAAGGCGACCAGGCATCGCTCGTGTCCAACAGGCAGTTCGCTCATGGAGAAAGAACGCATTGATACTGTGTGCCCTCCAATCGTCAATGATCGCTCTACCTATTGTGATAATCCATCCCAATAGCCAGTTGATTCTACTGCGACTATTCAGACTGAGGTTGAAGAGATACACTTAATCAAAGCCGAAGCTCGCCATCTTTATTTAAGTAATCAGTTACGAGATCATTGGTTTTTTGAGCCACCTTAAGGGCTCGGAAACTTGTGTTAGACATTGTCCACTAGGTCTGGCTGTTTTGGGAGGGTCAAATTTATTTTGGCAAAGCCACAAATCAAAATTTCTCGTGAATGTTTTCACTATCGATGTGCAGTTGGGCAAATGTTGAGATATCTACACAAACGGTTTAAGCACTTACTACCGAAAAAGTTATTCAACTGATTTGACGGTTTTACCTATGAAAATAACCAGATTTTACCACTTACATGCTTGTTTGGCATAGAAAACGAAAACAAACCTGAGAAACTATCGAGGTTTTCAGTGGTCCAGATGAATCGGAGGTAGTTTCGTTGTTTTCCTTCGCAAAACCATATATGGGGTTTTCGGTGCTTTCACCTGTTTGTCGGTCAATCCCAGAGGGAATAGGATTGCAGGCTGGAGAAGCTTCGTTAACGAGATTTAGTGTAACGTCCCATGTGCTGAAAAAAATTTCAGCTAACTGTTGCAACCGTTCCTGACGAGCGCGAAGTAGGCTAGGAGACCACTTGATTTCACTGTGAAGAAAACCGAATGTTTTCACTACTAGTAACAAAATTGCAGCGTGTTTTATCGTACTTTTAACCGACAACTGATTAGCACTAGTTTGGTAATTCTACTAGGCAACTTTAATCTGACTAAAAGAATCGATCACAGACATTCAACTGCATATCAATGCTAGATTATTCACATTCCCCTCGAAAAACTCTAGATTCTTATTAGGACTCATCCGTAGCAGTTATCAAGCCACGACTGGGATGTGAACTTTGAGCACATTCTCACAAGATAATCGTTCTGATCACTAAGTCATGCATCTCAGATTAGACACGTCCGAATTATCGGATATGAACGGTCAACCATGTTTATTTGTGAGTAATTATCACGTGGTTGAATGGTCTCCATAGAAGACAATTATTACCTGTTGACTCCAACTGATAATCCTCAGTTTCCTTAGACTTGCTCAGCAAATGAACTAAAGTGGTTTCATGCTAATGCATCAATACGCAAATAGCTCAAATCAAACGTGTTTCGAAAGGTGAAAACTACTAATATATTTGAAAAGGCCAAAACTACTTTCGTCAGTTTTTCACATAGTAAATGTGGAAAAGCAGACTTGAACCAGAAACATTCCAAATAGTTTTGTAAAAGTGTAATACCATCTGGAGGCAGACTGTTTCTATACGTTTCACACGGGCGCTTCCAATATCCACTCCGATCCACAAACTCCATTTGGTCTTAGATAAACGGGACAGATAAGTCACGGATGAATTATCCGCTACAGACACTTCTCTTAAAAGTACGTATCCAAAATGGAGGACGAAAAAATGAAATTAATAGGCCGTTTAAGATGAAAGGAGCATTCTAGTAAACCACAGTGAATTAGGGGCTAGAATAATAATGCCTTACTGTGATACAGATCAATCAAAATAATGGTTGTCAAAAAAGTAGTGTTCTGTGAAATCACCCTAAAGAGCACTTACACAATTTCATGTGATCTCGAGTGAGAGTCTGAAATGAGTAGAAAAAAGCAGAAATTTAGAGAGAACATGCTACAGGTATATAAAAGAAATTTAAAACACTGGGTTCCCCTAATGCGTTTAGTCAAAACAGAGAAGACAGATATCGCGAGATGTTAACATTTCGATTTACTCTCATCAGTCACTAGCCTAAAACCAGCAAATTTTTCAAACGAAGAGTCCCTGCATGGACTACTCGCGGACTGAGTCGGTTACTTTCAGTTAGATGTAAAACAACAATTGAAGAAACGCGGATAGAATTTTACGAAAACTAGTATCAGGCCAATTTTCTGTGCATTTTTTCAAGCCGCTTTCGAAAGAAAAGCTTCCGGTAAATAACGTGAAAATGGTTGGAAATACTAGCTCTCACATCGAGGCATCCAAAGAAAAATTGGAAATATTTATCAAGACCCAGAAATGTTTTGCTAATTTGCTTAACAGCTTATCCTTGGTTTACCTTGTCAAGTTTGAAAACGTTATCCGAACTAAACTTCAAGAAACCGAAGCGAAGACGCTTCAGAACTTGCAAAACTCGCTACTTTGTAGACGGATGTCAGCCTTCACCAAAGATGACTAAACACATTCACAGGTTATCGGCTACTCACTTTGGCAAAGCTCAATTGGATGTACTTTCGTTGGGTCTAGATTTCAAGGTTCCGCCCAAACAAGTGAACAAACTACAAAGCCAGATCCAATTTGAGAATTTGTATGAGCAGACTAAAGATCTTACTCCCGCAACATTGAACAACGCAGACCGGTTTCGTGACCAGTTGGTTGATATATCGCACGAGTTTCTATCGGCCCTAATGGAACAACGTTGTTGTTTGTCTGCAGAACACTACAGAGCCATCAACGAGTTCAAATAAATGACTGGCTCAGTCTTCATCAAGCCAGACAAAGGCTCTGGCGCTGTCATAATGAAGAAAGAGGACTATGTAGCTAAGATGAATGTGGTATTTTCTGATGCATAGGAATTCCAATTGGATGTCAGGTCTAGTAACAATTTCCTAATTGAAAAACATATCAAGGAAACTATCAATATTGATGCTGCATGGATACATTTCTGAGATTCAGTAAGAGAAACTGAAACCAACAGGCATGCAGACACTGAGGATGACGGGTTAACCAAAAATCCACAAGACGGTTATCCCACTACGATCGATATCATCCATGAACAATTCGACAAACCACAAGCTGGCGCGATGGTTAGTGAGCATTCTCAAACCAGTTGGTGAATTGTTATTCCCCAAGTATGTCCGTAGTCCCTCGAGCTAGCAGAAATTTTGAAAAACAATTCAGTAAGTGCACAGATGATGTACTCAGTTGATGTAGACTCTTTATTTACTAACGTAACGCTACGTGAAACTGTCGATCTTTTTTGTGATTTTATTTTTAGTCAAAATGTAAATGTAGGTATCCCATTAGATCTTCTTAAGGATCTCATTTTTGCTTGTACAGAAAACACTCCGTGTGAACTCGAAGTTGTTAATTATAGACGGATTGATGATGTAGTCATGGGTAGCCCACTGAGTCCTATATTGGCGGATGTCATCATAATCAACATCATAACAGCCATGAGCCTGACCAAAAGGTACTGTGGCTCGGACCGCCGCTCACTTCAACAGTGACGTGGAATATCCCAGATCGCCTGGAGGAGTTTTGTCAGTTCCGATATCAACTTCTCCCCACCATTCTTGAAAAGATAAGGAGAGAGGAGGTCGGGACCAGGAGCCTTGCTACGCTTCAATAACTTGAGCTCCAGGACCACTTCTGCTTCCGA
>LUCH01002427.1:28654-55164 GCA_013368495.1 Paragonimus heterotremus
GATCGGCAGACACATGTTAGCAACCGGTCACCTAATTGACCCTGTCAAATCGTTCAAGACATCGGTACATAATCCCAATCCGGAACTGTTAGCGATTAGAGAGGCAATGCTAATCAAACAAGATCGACCAATTTTGTGCGCACAAAAGACGCTGACGCAATCAATCTCCTTGCCGTGGAATTGATTGCATTATCAGCGCATGAAAGGTCAGAACTATGTGGTTGGTTCGTTCAATTGTTGTTGCTATACGCAGTTTGTGTAAAATTTGCTGGTTTTACGTTGGTGACTGATGAGGGTAAATCGGAATGTTAACATCTCGCGATATGTCCTCTTTGTTTTGACTGAATATAAGAGATAGACCACGTTTAATGGATAACAGTATTGTCGTATAAATCCTACATGGTGGATACGTGAATGAAGCCGATCCGTAGCGGTTGCGGACGGACGTAAGCCCAGAAACAGCACTCAAACAAGTTCGGGTGACAGCAGCGTGGACAAAAATGTCTCCTGTATCTGAAGATGGCCGCTTATGTGCGAGTGCACGTGGTAAATTTACCACTGACGTACGATACAACGAAGTAGTCGCAGGTATAAGTTGAGAGAATGATGAGTGAACATTTCTTAACATAGGAGATACTTGATAATCCTAAAAATAGATGAGAATAAGCACTCTAACTATAATAGGTAAAGAGGGAAGTCTGTAGCAAGTAACGATTCCACAATGCCTTTCGAAACACGAATGATCAGCGGTCACAGTTCAAGTACGGCTTCGTAATAAATGTGGATCAGCAATGCGACGATCAGTAACCAAGGCTCTCATAGAAATATGAAGGTCGTAAACTACAGATATGGCATAGCTTGTGCGCACATAGCGGTAAGCGTGGTTATTTAATGACCCCAGATCATGTCATGTAGCAACTTTATTTGCAGCAGACACTACTGAACCGAATGAACTGTTTGTTATAATTTACTTGATTCGATGATGAATTATTGAATAAGGCGCATCTGGTTCTTCTCTACACGTTTGTCACTCGTAAAGAAGACGTCCAAAACTGCTTGTCTGAAGTCTATCCTCAAACCTCATCTTTCGTTCAACCGAATCCACGTAGTTCTTAAAATTCTTCTGAAAATAGATTTCGCAATCTGCCTCACCACGGTCTGGTTCCAGTGAGCCTATTTGCCGTTAATTTTCGGCTACTGTGTGTCGTAATTCTGGTTGCTCCTTGTTCGTTTACTTGAACAATAAGCAGATTTACATGAGGTGAGATAACTGTTATTTTGCGAATCTTCTTCAGCCTACTCGATCGGTAGCCATATAACCGGCTTGTTTATCAGACCATCTCAGCTAGTATTATTGGATTCGAAGACTATGCGTATATCAGGGATGGATCTGAATCTGCTCAGACAAGTCCAACATCCATGTTCAATGTTGTCATATTATTCCGAAGCGTTTTCAAGAGTTAGTTTGAAAAAATATAACAAAATTGCATATATTTCGTTGCGGCGTGTCACTCATACGAATAATGCTGAAAAAATGTAGCGGCATAAACAGCGTAACAATTTCAACTATATGGAACAAACATTTCGTGAAAAACATAGTTCCACAGTATCGGACGAAAAAACTTCGGCTTATATCCCAGTTTGAGCCTAGGCTTAAAACGACAACGGCGATCAGCAACTGAGAACAAAAAATAAATTGCTTCAGTCGATGTGTTTATTAATATGGAGTCACCATTCAAGCATTCATTTGCTGCCTGGCATTTGGCTATCTAACAGAAGCACAACACTCCGTCTCGACCATCAACAGTCAATCTTTTGAAGTGTGCCTAACAGAAAGATGTGACCATAGTTCGTCTGTGCACATATGCGAAAGTTGTTTGTGATGTTTGAGGTTCCAGAAATCCCATCAACACAGAACTTACGCATACATGTCTTCAACCAACAAAACGTCAATTTTCTATTACGATGACAAAAAGGTGACAGTTGGTAAACTAGAACAAACGAGTTCCCCACCTGAATGCGTTTGTTCATCTACAATTCAGTTTGCTACGGTGTAGTGTTTCATGATTTAATAACACCTGTGTCTTTCTAGGATTAGACATTTGAATGTTTAACCTATGCACACTGTATACTCGTACAAGTCAGCAAGCAGACATTCCAGTTTCCACGTCAATCCTTCTATTTTATTTCTGGATAGTGTATGTAACATCGAGAGAAGACGTCCACAAAGTTGAATACGCAGCTTTTTAAAAAGCTCATCCTGATTCATTCAGGTGATGCAGTTTGGTTGGCAACGCTGAAGTAATAAACAGCTTACCAACGAACGCACTTGGTAAACGTGAGCAGAAAGGAACAACAGTGTAAGACAAGCCAACGTGATGACTTACATCAGAAACAGACGATCTTCGATAAACTGTCGCCACCCACCGTGAGACATCATCGTTCATGACAATGCAAAGAACCATTCAAGAAGTAAACAATGGGATGCTCATGCTGTGATATGGGAGCGGCACTGATATACCATGAACTCTATATACCGGGTAGTGCATTTCAACACAAACGATAGCAGTGTATTCCGTGGTGAACACCGGGTGCAACTCAACCATGGACGTAAATCTATTGGTGGTGCAACTGCATTAAAGATTGTCGTTTATTTTTGAGAAACTACTTTGGCTCTGATTATTCAAATTTCGTGCCCGCTTTGTTTTGTCGTTTAGTCAGAGACGATCTGTTCACAAAGTTACTCAGCTGAAAACTGAGCGACGAGGGTACCAGAAACACATGATAGCATTGACAGATAAGCTGCCCAAGTTACAATAATAAATTGATCCAGATGTGTACTAGAGAAATATCACCACCGTTGTACACATTTTTTGTGATGAGGTCTGTCCAAATGGAACACTGCAAGTACGACAAAAGTGGGTTTCTGCTGAATCAGCAGAATTTATGATCAAACGCCGACTGATACGGTAAACACCACCGCGAACTGAAACGCAAACTTGAAGAGAAAACTTGTGTAACTACCGTGAAGCTTACCTCTCCAAGCGAACCAAAAAAAATGAAGAAAGCATTTTTATTAAAGAACAGCTGGGTGCTGTTATCTCTGAGTTGTGCCGTCGGCGAGGCGTTAGTAAGAAGAAGAAATTGATCACGAACTTGCACCTTGTGGTGACGATTTGACAGGGTACTGAGGAGAACAGATCAACGGGCCTGGGCCACCTCACTCAGCTGTGAATGGTGGACATGTGGCTAATTATGACATTTCACATTGAACCTCACTCATATTTAGTCGCAGCCTTCGCATTTAGACAAACTCTCTAGCCGGACTCTTTTGAAACGAAGAACTGGATTCAAGTTTCGTCAGTAATTATAATATTCCTGATTATCCTCCATCGAAAACCGGGGTGACCTTGAAGCTTGGAATATTAAAACACCATAACACTCCTGGCCCGGATCTTCTTTCTCCGGTACTATCAAAGGATGTCTGTGAAAAATTGCTGTCTGAATCGTCCACATTCCTCTGTTTCATACAAGATACTGAAAAAGTGCCTCATATTTGGTGTTTATCAATAGCCATTCCCATTTTCAAAAAAAGATGGCAGAACATCGTGCGACAGCCTTGTTCGATGTATTTCTAATTCAACATAAACAAGGTAAATGGTTAGTCAAGTTATTGAAACCGATCAGGGACGTTGATTCAATTTATGCAGTATACGACGGTTTTCGATCATCTCGCTTACTATTAGAGCAGAACGTCTGTACAGAACACACAGCCATAATGGATGTGTAATCTTTGTTTACCAAAGTGCCTCTAAGAGAAACTATTAATATCATCAGCGGACTAGTTGAGAAGAAGCAGGTCCAGTGGGTTGAAACTTCCGTTGCTATTTTGCGCTTCAAATGTAAAGTTCTACTTTATGGAAAAGGGATAGAGGCAAATTGATAGAGCAGAACTTTAATAACCGATCGCCACTGTCAGTGTGTTGCGCAGGAACACTGAGCATATCGTCTAATCGCTTCTCCATCGTAATAAGATGACCAAGTTGTACGTTCCTATCATCAACAGCATCAATTGTGTCCGAGTATTCAGGTAGTCTCGGAAGATCAAAGAGGACATCGTAGAAGGCGTGTGTGACAGCACCTGAACTATTGTCTGTTCGAGCGTATGCAGCTTTGACGAATACACAGTCTTTTTAGTCTATGTCAACTAACTCTGACTGAAGTGCTAAGTCTGACAGGACACAGACAACCATTCGCTAGGATCCGCTCGACCAGGCTGTGCTCTGCCATAGTGCTCAATGCGATCCCCGCTCAAGCTTGACCGCGAGATGCGACTTCATCGTCATCAGGGGCCTCGAGAAAGAACCGCTGATCTATAACACTATGTAGGAGCGAATGCAGGTAAAGGACAATGTTGGGATCGTAAATGCGCGCTTCGGATACACCATATATATCCAGTTCCAGACTCCAGACAGTGCTCGCCAGAACAGGTTTCCGACCTGTCTGTGAAAGACTGCTGGCATTGGGAGCGCTAATGTTTGCCGGTTGTCCCGGTTAGATGGGAGATTAGCAGCCTAAGGAGAAAGTGACAACGACTAGGCTGGTCTCTCAAGGTAACGACAACTTTTGATACCTGTTTGTCTGTGTCGTGAGAGGGGGTTGTTCTGATAGACTTCATTTCGAGTGTCTTACTCAAAAGTCAAACCCGCAAGGCGATGGAGAATAAGGTTTCCTTGGACGACTCCATCATAAGTTTCTGGCTGAAAAGCCTAATGAGTGAGACCACAGGAGACGGGGTATTTTGAGCGTCCTCCCTACTTGACTCACTTTGCGGATGTTTTTTTCTAGCCCGAGGGCGCAGTGAATAAGACAGTGCTGTCTGATTCTGACCGCTGCTCCGCACAACAGGTGTAATCGAAATTAGGTCAGGCTTTTTAATGGTGCCAAGAGTTTTTCGACTGTATTGGATAATACGTCGGCGGCCTTTGGCAACCGTTGGGCGATCGAAGTGCGCTTTCGTTTGAGGGCACCTTTCCTCTTTATTTCGAAGACGGCAGCGCTGCAAAGATGTAGTTCTGCTGCGTGTCCATTGGATTGTGCCTCACTACCCAAGCACTCTTACGCGGTCATTAATGTGATACACAATCCTATGCGAGCAACTGCCACTCGTCTGACTGTCCTCCTCCAACCTGGCTGTTCTGGTTGTATTTAGAACGACCAAAGTCCTAACCAGCATAGTACTCCGGATTGAGAGTAAGTTGCTGTTGCAAGAATGACAGGGCTCCACGCCTGCCCTCACCGTTGGTGGTGAGCAATTGGAATTAGTCGACTTCATGTATGTTGAGAGTTATATCAAGGCTAATGGAATGTCTGGTGAGTTCAAAAGTTCCATAGTAAAGGCCCGAATGGCGTTTGCCAACCTAGATTATCTGTGATGTCAGCACGATCTCAGTCTCTGTGAAAGGCCGAGTGTGCAATAACATTGTGAGGACAGTGTCATTGTATAGTCCCGAAACCTGGACAGTCCGGTCAGAAGATGTTCATGGAGTACCCGTTTTCGATCACATGTCTCCGACGCGTTATCAACGTGTGATCGGAACATCATGTCCACAATAACAAAGTTTGATGACGTGTCTTCGGAAAGGATAGATTATGTTGACCTACGAATATACTGATCTCGTCTCACAGACTTCGTTGACTTGACCACATCCTACGAATGCCAACTCATTGCCCGCCACAACCTTTGATTGTGAGTGTTGCACTAATCTGGAAGCGGAATCCTGGTGACCTTTAATTTTACCGAAAAGTATTTGAAACTGCGTTTTACAACTGAGGTAGCGTTCGATGTATCTGGGATAAAAAAAAATTCTTCTGCAGCTGCCCTTCAAAGGCAGTGTGACGTAGGCAACACACACATCAGGCGGCTAAGTAGCACATCACAACGTATTTGGGTACTCAGGCATTTCTGTTATCATCTATACCACAAATGGAATCCGGATGCCCCCGGTTAAAGACGCGTTGCTACTCCAAACCAAATCAAATTGTACATACTAATTCAAACGCGGGTGCCCGGCCGCCTACATCGGCAGAACGAAGGGACAATTGCGTCATAGAATGACCGAGAGTATTCCGAAATAGGCGGAACGCCCGACAGGTTAGTGCCACGTCGATTACATCAGCAACACGAAACCGACAATTAGCTTCATTGATTGTCCAACACCTTTTGAACGCATAACCCCGAGTTAACGCTATCGAGGCGTGTTGAAGTGTTTACCAGAGCGACAACAATCGGTTACTGATATGTGATTAAAAAACAACTCACCGGGAGTGAAATTTTCTGGAGGCAAGACCATATCGTAACTGGCAGTCCATGAGAACAAAGTGATGGAGGGTTTTAAAGGGAAAGCAACAGACAGTATACACAAAATGAAAAGCGAACAATTACATGGTGAAACAAAGTTTTGATCGACCACACAATCCCAGTCAAAAGTTCAATATGCATCGCCAAAATCAGTTCGGATTTTACCATGGGTATCGCAAACACACTTGCAGCCAAATGTTCTGGCATATAAGTGTAATCCATAGAACGTCGGACGCCCCAGAAACAAACTGCTCTTTTAAACTAAGGTCTTATGTCCTGAACATCGAGTAAAATGTGCACACGACGTACATGACGTGTGGTGGCAATGAAACAATTAGACTGAACAATCTTTGTTCTGGACAGGCGTAAGGTTTGATAGCAGATGGTTGCATTGGATGACCACAGCGACAAATGAAACAGTATAACACAAGATAGTATCAAGGAATAAGAATACACGGTACAAAATGGCATGATCTCCAGTCTTGACCAAACTGACAGAAACTAGAAGAAAACTGCCACTTGAACACTCGAATATCCCTTTAAGTTAAATAGGACTTACACGGCTCGGATTGAAAGATCGGAATCCGCAGCGAAGGTGGACAGAAAACAAAAGGCAAACCGTAAAATCTCTTCACCAGACTCGAGGCGCGTGTGTAGTTTGTGACCAAAAAGAAACCAATCATAAGCCAACGTGAAGTAGAGCATTTCTGCTGGTTCCAAACTGGGATGAGCCAGGTCATCTGCCCATAGGAGACATCGCATAAGACTGATAAACAGTGGGGTTCGATCCCAACCAGATACGCAGTGAAGTAGCATACCGCCAGCGCCTAAAATAAACGGGGATCGAACAAGGAAATGAAAACAAGTAAGTCAGTAGAAAGAGAGTCCAGTTACAGCGGAAAGATTGAAGGGCAGGATCAATAAACGAAATCTAGTGCAAACATCAGTAGTCAGCAACACACAATGGTGGGGCTAACCACGGCAGACAGGGCGATGAAACACATCTACGGACGAACGCAACGTTACTTACAGCCAGAACCTGACAAAATATGTAGCACGTCTTGAAGGCTACATGTGAAAGACTCAAACTAATAAAATCGGAGAGGAGCGATAAGGCAATGGAACACTGGATAAACGACACACCGAATGCAAATACTGTCGCATATATACAATCAAACCTCGGTACGGGTGCCAATCTAAACTGTGTTGCAAGTCAGGAAGGTACTAGATCGAGCGAAACCCAACACATATCTCAACCAGGTCGTACAACTAGACTGTTCAACTGTACACGACAGCGATATGGAAAGTGCATACTTGGACAAATGCGAATGCTATAGTATATGCAAATAGTACGCAAATAAAAATGAAAATCGAGTTTACTGATAGGACAGCATCTCTATTGTATATAAATGGTACATTCGTGCAAATATTCAGCATACTGTGGTGTTTGCTCTTGTGACGAGAAACAATAATATCTGTAAATCATACACATTCATACTACGTTTAAACGGCGTCATCAACAGTAGGGGGTCACAGTGATATTTCATAGACGTTCCGATGGTCGCGTTCATTCAAATGCCTAGTATCATGGATATGTTCGTTCTGGTCAGTCCAGCTGTAAATATACGTTCCGCTGATGTCATCCTCTTCGGAGAATCGGTGCTACCACACTCCATCAACAATCTCTTTTAACAGTTCCACTTCCGCAAAAATGTGCATTCATTAAGTTTTTCACGATCTGACCTACTGATGGCATTTCTGAGTTATCATGGCCTTCATCAATTGGACTGACCTAGTGCATGTTAATCTACCGACCACAAGGGAAGGATGAATGGACCGGCTAGCAGATCATTCCTTCACAAGTAGTAAATAAAGATTGATGGATTAAACTAAGAATAGGGAACATCTGTTCGGTCCACTCATGATGTGACGCGTTAATGTTTGCGCACCATTGTAGTAAGTGCGGTCAGCTAGCCATCCTATTCATCACATACTTGAGCAGTACTGGTGCACCGAAACAGTACATAACAAGTGTTTAAGGAAAGTACGTGTCTGACAGAACATTTGATACAGAACATTTCGACCGGACAGGTTAACGTTTTGCACAAAAGGTGTGCCCAGTTGCGTTACTAGAGAGGTTGATTTTGCATGTAGTTACTGATTCACACGCTGTTAATGTGGGGCACATTGTAGTGTAACTTCATTGCTAAGGTCTGTCTTGATAGTTATTGATGGAGCAAAAGCAGTTAATTAAAGTGTTGCCAGTAAAAATGGAGTGGCACCATTGGCAACGTTAGCTTGTATGTAGGATATGCTCAAACACGGTGCTCAAACGAAAATTGTGTAAATTCCGCGATGAAACCCTGAATTAGTTTACCACCATAAAAAGTCACACTATGCGATCCCAATATTTGGCACAGTATTAAGCCATTGAGCCAAGCTCAATTAGCATTGAGCCTTTTACAAATGATAGTCACCAGGACAACTGAAGTCACTCGGATGCGTATGTGTATGCTCGCATGGGCGCGGTGGATGCGCGTAAATTCACCAGTTTATTCAGGTAATAGGGGACGGACACAGAGGACCCTGGAAACTTTTCCTCATGGACCCGTATTCGCTCTGGTCAATACGCCAAGCCACATACGCTTCGAATGGTCGATCACCAACCGTCGACCGCGCAGTTGCAACATCGAGAAGGGCAGAATTTTTAAAAAAAATTGGTGTGCAAACTTACTCTCAAGATGAAAATGAATAAACCTTTCGAGTAGTAGCGCTGTGATAATCTCAGACATCAGTAGGGTTAGAAAAAAAAAACAGAAAATGTGTGGACAAATAATAAAGTTACTGATGAGTAGTCCTAATCGCGGGGTTGTCGATTGGAGTTAACAGACAGTAGCTGTGTCTCCTCTCGAGGCGATCGGGCAACCTGATCATTACTCACAAGCGAAAGTGGTTGAGTGTTCACATGCGATGATAATTCGGTCGTGCCTAATGTGGGGTCAATGGCGCGGTGGTAAACACGGTTGCCTCATGAACAGCATGTCCGTGGTTCAAGTCCCGGCAGTGGCGAGGATATGCACTACTGACGAGTTCTAATGAAGGCGAAACTCGAATCTAGTGCTTTTCAAAATGGGCCGACTGGAAAATCTATGGGAATGCGACAGCTGCCATCAATTGTGGGTGATGTTCAACTTGAAAATAATAAAATCACAAACTGAACTGAACGTCCGGAATACCATAAAAGTAGTCTGGATGGAAACAGAACAAAACCCCACCTTACTGCACCTTCATTCCTCAGAAATATGCATTATCATAAATTCACGGATTTCAATTTAACCAATATGAAGCCCTACTTACTGTAACCCTTTCTCACGCTACTTTAGTTACACACAGGGACGAAAAAGTGAGGAAAAGGAAGCATGATCAGGAAGACGGTTGTCGGTACCCGAACGAATCGGTTCTCTGTATACACTGTCTCCTCTACAGAAAACAAGAAGTTTGAAATGGAACTGTAGTCGAATACAATGGACGAAATAATAAACCACTGGTTGCAACCCTTAAAAGCTTCTAGTCTCCAAGCCACAATAAGCAACCCTATTGCTCATATCGTGCGTTTGTCAACTAACTGGAAATCCCCACAGCATTCATGAAAAACAAAGTTTCGGCGAACAAAATGTCTTCGATTAATTCTCCTCTTTGGCTGGTACGAATATACAAAAGTAAGTGACGAGTTAGAATATTATTGATCAAAGATTAATGAAAGAACGATATGACTGGATAGAGGATTAACGATACTTCGCCGTGATTAGAAGCACAACCGAAATCGGTCCTACGCAGTCAATATTAATCGGGCTGGGACAGTGGGACGGGGACAAATTGTTCCACAGGTTGGACGGTCACGTCTGGCTAAGGAAGCCCCAGGGTTTGAACGAAGTGTCTGCACACACAAATTCGGGTGACGTAGTCGAACTGCAATCGCCTCGGTTATTGACAGGATGTGGCAATTGACTTTTCCAGATAAGGTGGCCGGGACCCGATAGACGGTACAAAATGCTGTCTTCGTGTCTGTGTGTTGATTATAATCGACCAAATGGTCCAGAATGGATCAACTGATGCGCTTATTGAAAACAGTCTGTTCGTTGAAACTTTGGTTTTCATGTTTGTCAACTAGTTGACGTATATGGCGCAGGACCGCAATGATAAACTGGGATGCACAGCCTAGCTGTAGTGAATTTCCAATGTTCTGTGCGCAGGCGCTTCACCAGTTCAGCCGGCGACCAAAGCAACAGTGTGGTAGGAGCAGATATGTGTAACAGTTTGCGAACAGCATTCCAATGTAGCATGATATCTGCCTGTAGCCTACTAACTTGGACCAGTAGGAGACATTGAGTCGAAATAATAAAAATGGTTGTCGACCTCACCAGTGCAAACAAGTCACTGGGGTTATCTAGTGTGCACTTTCTGATAAACGGTAGATTATTGTCTGCTTTTAAATGCTAAATGAATAAAAAGGACGCTGCAAAACGTTGAAAACGTCTACTGCCAGGGTAACTCAACGCGTGCAAGCGATCGGTCTCTTTTATTAGGACTTTGGGTGAACGCAGTTTCTGGACGATTGTTACTGGTCCAGTGTATAACCTGACTGCAGAGAGCAACAGACATTTAATCCAATGTTATCATGTGTACAGATCGCGATTGAACCGGCCGGCAAAAGTCCGACTGGAGCCCCATTAAAACGCTCGTTGAGCGCCCAAAAAAGACGCCTGCACTAAAGAAATGCTGATTCCACTACTTTACAAATGACTACGGATCTAACTAAACGCTGCTGTAGTTCGAGTCGCCGTTCAACGCAACGATAACGAGGAGTGTTTTGGACAATTCCATCAAAGGAAGACAAAAGCTAGCAGTGTGAATAGTAAACGGGAGAGCGAGCGACGTTGTAGGTATGGACACATCATTAACTGTTGCATGTTGTCACCTCAAATGATGTGTTTAACCTGATTCGGATGATTACGAAGTCTCCAATCGGGAAGGTAACATCCGCCCACATCACTCAAGAGAACATACGGGGACCTTATAGTTCGTAACTATGTTGTCGTATAGCCACCTCATGATTTTTATTCAACTTCTTGTGGCCTCAGAGGATAACTGTCAGACTGACAAATGTATGGGTGGCATGTGCAATACGCGATCCAACCACTGAGGATGAGATTATTTGAAGTGAAAACGTGATGAAGTATCCATATTTCTCATCGTTCAACAATACAGCAAGTCCTCTCTTAGGTTAAAGTAAATTCATCTTCTGACAGTAATCTGCCTAGTGCTTGTTCATTCTGAACACGCAAAGTGAAACAGTGTAGGGCCACTTCATCTTCAAAGTTGATGGGAGAGATTTCGTTGTAACAGCAGTCCGACCAAACTCATCGAATGCGAGCAACACGGTCATTTACACTCTAATCTGCAGCTCGATGCAACCGCGAGTAGTAGCTTGTAGTGTAAGGAAGCTAGCAGGCTTTCACAACTTACTCGGTAAGTAATATCCTCTTTATTATAGTAGTAATTAAATTTTATGGGTCAAAAAGGAACAGTATTTCGTTGCGACCCTGACAATATTTTCAGATAATTTCAAAAACCTCTGTTTCCGATAGCTATTCACGTGTAATACAATAAAGTTGAGTAGATAAAGTTAACATCACAGTCAATTTTCCAGTAGTCAAATAATAAAACTTAGTAATCGATAGCACGATCACGGAACAGTAAAATCACGGGGCCCGTAACTTGAGTAGAGGTACACGAAGTGTTCGCACAACTTTAATCGATTTACTAAAGTGCACAGGCGACCGGACGGCCCAGAATTGTGGCCAAGGAAATACAAGGTAGTTAGATTCCAAGATCAATCGCGGCCAGAAAACGCGATTGGCTCGGCAGTGCATATATAACACTGGGATTAACGCAGTGTGTCAGCCGAGGCACCACGTCCGTCATCAGACAATGTATCCGCAATGAGATCCGGGTGTATCACAAATCTTTTATCAATCTCTCTAATTTACTATTACGTAGACTATGTGATGGCAATATTTTAATGTTAGTTCGGGATGGTCAGTGGTCAAGCGTGTATACGAGAGTGAGTACAAACTGTGTATGCTGCTACTAAGTTTCGCTTTGGACACAATCTTTTCGATCATCTGCTACGACGATGAGAGACTTGCTGCTTAGATCTCTTTCTCCGTTTGTTGAACTTTCAGACACCTCTCGGTATAAATCACCTGGGTGATATTTGTTGAATGGACGTTATTCTACAACATGTCGGCTGTCACTTCAGTATAAATGTCCCTTACAGTTTCGACCGACTGGACACGACATCATGCAAACAACACATGGGTGGACGTGTAGCCGTCGTCTCGCCCTCTCACGCGGCCCACACGTGTCAAGCCGCCTAGTATGTGACGCTCACCGTCCCAACCTGCGCATGTGCATCCACAGACTCACCGGCCCGAAAACGCTCTTCCACATCCGAGGGCATGCACACGCGCAGTCATCTACACATTCAGCCAATTGCAATGCTCCAACTGGATGTGATTCAGTGCGGTCGATACACGGGCACCCATGAAGCGGTTGGACACGGATTTGAACGGAGAGGATAACACAACTGCACAGGACAGGACGCGGTCCTTATGAGCGTCAAATCCCAACAATAAACATTCAAAACGTTGGTCTAGCCTTTTTGTCGTAACTAGATCTACAGTCTACGAGAGCGTAAACAGACAACAGAATAACGGTTAATGGAACAGCAGGTAACGGAACGATGGTCAACGGTAATGAACAACTGACTACGGAGTATGCACAACTAATTCGTAACTTCCTGGCCAACCCAACCACCCGATGCTAACGAATGAACAGAGAAAAGATTGGTCTCCGAACAGAGCCCTCTTTATGCCACTCAATTCGAATTCAAACATAGTCACAAACTAGATCATATCTGAAAGGTTTGTGGCCAATCAGAAAACAGGGGTCAGAAGGTGGACCAGACAAAGATCCAGACAGCACCGTGATGTCCGAATTAAAGGACGAGCGTGTAGGCGGGGTGCCGGAAATTGGGTGAGAACGTTCGTGAAGAGCGAAGTGGCACTTCGAACAGAATGAGACAGACCTTTCCAAAGGTAAATAAAACGGTATTTTCGGGGAATTGGATTCTTCCCCAACACTTTTGATTGACTGTCTTGGAGATTGTGTTATTCGTTATTTGTTAGTGGGTACTCAAGCTATCATGGTTAAGAGTCCTATTGCCGACGACCAGATGAACAACCCAATCAGCATATTGCAAGCAGCAGTGTTTTCAATCCAGTATATTGTTAACAGGTTTCCTCAAACCTGGTAAAAACCACTGAACAGATTCTTATATTCATAATCCCGCGATGGGTTCTTACTTCTTTAACCACACGCGTTCCAAAGTTCTGCGTGTGCGTCAACCGCACTTTAGATGCTGTAGAATGATCAAAACGAAGCTTATTCAGTCATATCATCAAGAAGTGGGCAGCCAACATTCGTATTGGAGAGTCGACGACGAAGAAAAACATCAACCAAACAAACATCCCACAAACTCGAGCTGTGGTATACCATGATTATGCTATGCATCACAGATGTATTGACAGGGCTGTGATGACAGAACAAGGACAACTGAACTTTTTAATCCTATGAATAAAAGTTCAAAGGGATACCAAACGAACGAGAGTGGGCCTGTGCGGGCACCTTTCACTGTTCGATGGCGGCAGGCTTCCGACATGTAGCGCTCAACTCATGCAATTGATTTCAACAGTCTGACCACATTTTTCAGCGTAGATGAAAATCAGAATTTCAGTTGCCATGGGAAGTTGTAGAATAGTTATCCAAATTGTGCTTCGATGTGATAGTAGACGAAATACCCTCTGAAATCTTGTTGGCATTTACATTTCTATTTCGGAATCTTAGGCCTCACGTTTCTCTCGATCAATGCACAACAGATTTAAATCGCACATATGATCCCACCTAGCCAACTACTGTTTGGTATGAATATAGCACGTAAACAAGCGAACACGCGAATTTCGAGGGCCTGTCGGGTTTTACAGGCGGTATTTGCGAGTCACAGTTGCTAATGCTTGACAGCAAACAGTCAAAGATTGTCATGGATCTTAAACAATGGAAAACAGTGTTGCGCATTCGACCTCGACTAAATCTGACCAGAATACCGTGCCAATCGGAAGATGTTACACAAGCCATAAGTTAAAGAATGGTCCGTACTAATAAATTCGTTGTTCTAACGTTAACCATTACTAGATTACTTTCGGCTACTTCACTTACGTGCATACCTCACTGAGCCACCTTAAAAGCTTACGTGTGGCTACTGAAATCAATTATTTTGCGAAAAGGGTCGCCTCGGAGATTCTTGATTGGGTCTGGACCTGGTAAGCACGTCAGTCAAGGAGGGGTCCGGAGTGTGTACTTAATTTTGAATTGCTCAGCTAACATTGTGCAGGTTGCTGAACTACAGGACTTAATTCCGATCTCACTAGCAATACAAAATGGGTAAATTGCCTGAATAATATTGAGATTTGGCGCGGGCTCACACTTACAACTTGAGCCGCCGCCGCCTCAGCAGGCAGTCTGCTTGATAAATCTACCAAAGGTTCAACGATGTATCTAACGTTCATCATCTACCTGGAGTTTTGACATTATTGGAGGATGGAAAGAATTTTTTACCCTACATATAGCAGAACATTCAAACTTAGAACGCACATTTAGTTCTCTAGGCGAAAAATGGGAGAACACTAAAACTGAAGGTATGTGAACCATTTTCCAGCCTCGAGCCACGTAGATGTGAAAAGTAGGTTGAATAGTAACGACGTACTCCCTAGATGTTCTACTGCGCATAGTAATCTGTTACTGAAGTACGTGTAAAAAAAAAAGAACACTTTTACGGTACGTCTTATTCTACCTGTACGCACTGTGATAACAGTAATATATGTATGAATTATACGATAGAACTGTTACGAAACAAGTGTTCAGGTGAGTATCAGGTAGCCCGTTACATGTCACACATGAGAACAAGACACTCATACAAAATTTAAGCATTGGGACAATGACTGCCAACCTTCTGCATATTGATCATTCTATCGCAAGAATGTTTAAACAAATTTATTCGGTCCACGTTAAACATTTACAGTACGATCATGCAAACATACTTTCAAACAAAAAAAAATACTCTAAGCAGTTTTACGATATCTGTAGCGAAAAGCTGGTTTTTGAAAGACTACCTCCAAATCAGTCATGTCCTCTCTTCAAAGCAATTCAGGCATACAGAGACCAACAAGTACCGATTACAGACAGACAGTAGATGCGACCGATTATCACGTGGCAGATGTTTCAAAAGTATGCATACGAAAATGAATGAAATATAGTTTAAATATTTATAGCAACATTCTTCTTCTACAACACATGAAGCACATCGCATGCCGCATTTTCGAAATGCGGAACGATAATTATCGAAGTTCTTCATGGGAGTAAGAAAAGCCGGGGATAAGGCTGAGACATTTTTTTCTACCACATTTTGAACTAAGATAGTCAACACAAGTCTTATGTCGAGTATGAAAATATCATTCAAAAATAAGCCACGGTAATAGCCATTAATGAAGCTCAGAGGGTAGCGTCGAATTAATTCAGAGATGTAAATGAACGGCAAGGAAATGGTCGTTTAACCAAAGTTGTACGCTGATTTTCTATCAAGCACTTACAGTGCAAACCCATGAACATTACGAACAATGTCAAATCCTCTGAGATAATTAGTGAGAACATCTGTCACAATGCTGGACCGGGTAAGTGGTTATTCTGCAAAATAATGTACGATGTAACTTACCGCACATCGCCTTGGCTGATTTCCATAGTCCTGATGCATACGCATCCTATCGGATCCGAAAAAATTTGACGAGATAGAAGTAAATAATTTCGAAGCCACTACCTAACACCTTTGATTTGGGAAGATAATCTCGGTTTGGAAAGGTGAAGTGTTTAAACGGCATGGGTAAATGACAAATTTGCCTATTTCCTGGGTAATACTGTCAGCCGAAAACATCGATCCTTTGGCGGGTTTCATACAACAAAGACTGGTGTAAATTATTATAGTACGCAAATGTTAACAAAACAAATCGGAGGTCTTCACAGGTTGCAAAAATACAACTCTGGACACAAACTACACAATCATATCTTAAGCAGTCAAAATTCACTAAGTTACTTCTTCGTACGATATAACCTAATGGTATCGGAAAATGTATCATTTTCACAATATTATTAATAAGCTTAATACAAACAGGAATGTAGAAAATCACGACAAAACGTGGAAGAGTAATTCTCGAAATATTTATTCCATGGGTAATAACTTGGAATAAACTCGGCTGGACAGGATGGTGCACGCGTTAAGGTTTCATGTGCATTTCTCATAAAATTAAAGCCAGTGACATTGCATTTCGAGTAATGATAATTGTGTGGCAGCACGATATCCATGAATCACACGTCTTCAAGACAGCTTACTCAACGTCACTGCGATGTTTATGGCGTACGAGTGGACGTTGTACCATTTACCCAGCACCTAAGACAGGCGCTTTAAGTTGTAACACCGACCAAATGGATGTAGCTTCAGATCACTCGACGCTGATCACATAAGCATTATTATATTTACTATAGTTAAGTTTTCAAACATAAGAAAGTCGTAATAGTGAATCACCAAAATATCTGGCCTCACAATTCTGCATATTCAGTTGTTCATTACTTATTATATGAACGAGTGAGAATGTGATAGCCCATTTGATATGAACGAGTATGTGAAGTCGCGAAAAATCAGCTACGCAAGTGAATATATGAGTGAGAAAATATAGAGGTGCTTGAGGGGAGTACCGAAGAGTATGGGAAAACAAGTTTTGCAGTAATGTCGGTTAGTTTTGGCCGCAAAATTAAGAGGACTATCTAAGTGAATGTTATCTAATCGGTTGATAGTGTCATACAACTAACTGAAAATACTTGTAGGGCACACGAAAATCCCCTTTCAACTAACAAACTGTTTTCGACAAAGTATATTAAGTAGAATTTCGGCAAATTACATGAAATTATACGAGGGTTACGAAGTACTATTTCAGTTGAATACATTCACAGCTTTTGCACCCCCACATACAGTTCTCAACCCTTCTTGAAAAGAGGAGCCATGCTTGAGTTTCACTCTTGTTAGAACTCGTCAGTAGTGCATATTCTTGCCACGGCCTGGACTAGAACTTCGGCCACGCTTTCCATGAGACACCTATGTTCACCATTGCGCCACTGATTGCACCAGGTACGAGGGAATCATCAAAAGTAAACGCCCAGTCACATTCGTTTGTGGATAATGCGTCGAACGGCTGACCATCTCAAGAAGGGGTACAGTAACTGTCCTGGTAGCTCCAATAGACAATCCCTGTAATGAGATTGGACTGGAACGGTTTAGTGATTGGAGAATATCCAGCCAGTCAGTGTTCGCGTACAAGCTGCCACAGGCGAAATCATGGTCTCATTAGCGCCAACTAATCATAAACTGCTGTTGACTGCCTATCCGTTTCAAACAACCGATTTGTTAGATGCATGGCGGTGGAACAATACAGCAACAAAATAGACAATCAAAATGTTAGAACGCTTGTCATTTAATAGCAATCGTAAATACTGTTTTTCCACTATAAAAATGTGCCATTTTTTTTCAATGCACTGCGATTGCTTAGTGCTGCCCAGATTTTTCCTCTGATTTCTCTCGACTGAGTAGCAGGCAACAACCCCCACGATTAGGACTTTTTTGCTTGTTTAAATAACGAAAACTATTAACTTGTTGAGCAAATATTTTGATTACTAGTGATTGGTTGGGAGTTTTTGAAAGGGGCCGATTGAAATGTCTATGGGAATGCGATCAACTGTAACTGGTGTTCAATTTATATAAAACCAAAATCCCCTACTACCTACTAGTGATTATAAGCTTATTGTTCCAAAATCAGAAATAAAACGAGATAGTTTGACAAATAATTAGGGAGATTATGGAGTATTTTTATCTCGAAAAGTTCATCCAGAGCAACATACGCGAGAACACCGCGACCCACAGTAGACACTGTTGATGGGTACAATTTCTACATAGAGTTGTCATGCAAAAGGCAAAATAATGTCATCCAAACGGCCTATTATGTTAGATGCTCTTTTGCCACATTTAACTGAAAACGGATAACTGTTGTGTTCAAAAGATAACATCTGATGGTATTGTTTTCATCTTGATTCATCTATATGACTGTTTCTGTGGTGCATCATTAGGGGCTCATTGGAAGAAAACCACTATCATTGCCCAGCTTAGCTTTGCTTTGGGACAACAAATGACATCAAGTAACCACTCTCGACTCACTGGACCTATTGTGATCAACACAAAGACAGAAACAGAGTTTCGTACTACCAACCGGATTCCAGCCATTTCGTCGAGAAAAATCAAATGTCCTATCCTGTCCATAACCGAGGCGATCACAATCCGAATAGGTCACTCGGATTTGTGTGTTCAGAAACAGTTTGCTCAGAACTTCTTGGGATAAACGCGGCCCCCGTGTCCGTGAAAAAGTTTGTCCCTGTTTCACTGACTCAGCCTGATTAGCACTGTTTATTAGAGACCTACTGTTTCAAATCACAGAAGCAGTGTTAAACATTTTTCTAATTCCCGTCATTTTTTGCTCACAACATTTAAACCGGACAGATGGTGACTAAACCGTCTATGGGAACGCGACGGCTCTGGCCAATTGTGGGTGATGTTTAACCAACATTAATTTCCCTGAATTTAATGATCCATCATAACCTGTTGACTGATCGTCCACCTCGTTATTTGCTTGCTACATAAAACGATTCATGTTATTGTAACTTTGATACTGACGAGTCAATATGAAATGCCTGCATCTACCAGTTTTCAGGCTCTAACTGTTTTGCGCAAGCTTCTGAAGAAAACTAATTGTTTCAACCGTAAGATCGTCAATTAATTTTATATAATTGTACTGGCTAAACAGGACAACCTCTGTCAAAAACTCAGAAGGAACAAGAGGAATTATGGGGCTAAGTTATTCAGAACTTCGACAAAGGAGAGAAACGTGTTGAAATTAACTTTTGACATCACTATCCAAACACAACAAACAAATCAGAATGAATAAAGATTGACCCATTGGGGTATGCATAGCTCCATAACCTACGTGCAACGTACTGTTCATAAAAGACTGGTATAGTAAAATCGCGAAAGTGGAGTAGACAACATAACAATAGTGCAATAGTATGCAATATTATGTAGCGCCCACACCTAAAATATGACGTACGCATAAGCAGCACAAAACCAACTCAAAATCAGCCGAACCCCAAAAGGAGCAATCACATTAACGAAGACCAACAGGGCATGATCTACCCAGGTTCAAGTGGACTGAAGTACTGTTGATAGAAAAAGGACGATCAGGGTCAGGTGCACCATCGGCAGCGAGAAAGAGAATCGTCTTAACGTTGCATGCATCCATTAGATCTTAATACGATTCAAGTTTTAGCCTAATTGCACTACCGATGAGAACAGAAATAGGAGATGGTAAGCAACGACGACAGATCATAAGTATGTAGAAAAATGTGCCTCCAAAATATGGTTTCCTAGAACAACTACCTGTATAAGAACAACACATCGGATAAGACTAGACCAAAATGATCAAAACAAATGATTCCAGCAACTTGGAGGCTAACCGATACATCATTAGTAAAATATAAATCACTATCCGATGACTAATTAATGTGAGTAAACTGAAGTGTTTTGTCACTCATTCCTTATTAGTTGTCATAACAGAGTAGACCTCACAAGCCGAGCCGCTTAGAGCAACAAAATTGTTTCATAACTGAACGTGAATACGTGGCGACGGAACAAAACAGTCCGGATGATATGGACGAGCTTGTACGATCGAGCTAAAAGACAGTGCTCAATAAGGATGTGTAGGTCAATTATGAACATGATTGAATAACCAACACGAAAATTAGCTTAAAACTCGTGTGATTAAATGCAAGGAGATATTCGCCACTGGTGAGCTTTAGTGATTTTTAAATATGAAGCTTGTGGTCGGAACGAATCTAGTGTGAACTAATAACCAAAAGGTTTCAGACCCTATATCTGAAACAAATCATCAAATCTCTCCTTGCTATCATACATACCTTCAAATAGTTGGCCCAACAGTAGTTTCAAGTAATTTTTTGTGAGGGTTGTCACATCCCAGGACTGGAGAATGAGAAGAAATTTCAAGGGTCTTACAACAGTGAAAAACTGCAAAATCAAATAATTGAACAAGCATGACTGATAACAGCAATAGAACGGACTCCATTGTGCACGCGATGCAGTCGACATCGAATATAACTAATGAACCTATCTGTCTAAGTATAGTCTAACAGTATGCAGCCCACATGACTAAGTATGACATGGAAGTAAAAGCCTTGATGTAAGGACTGAGAACATTCTTATGTCACGGAACATTTCGAAGATAGCTGTAAAGGTGCGAGTTAAGCACAGACTGTAGAATTTAAGGTGTATCAGTAGTAAAAACCTAATTAAAAGCAGCAAGTCTGAATGTAATCTGTCTGATGTATTCATTGAAGCTCAAATCAATTAATTTTGGTTTCACAATCACTCACGGCTTGCAATCACCTAACCACCAAAAATTGTAAGATTCAAGCAGCATTTTACAAATGCAATAAAATGAATAGGTGAGACAGGTTTCATACTACATGTATCCCTGATGCGAACCAAAAGACCTAAAAACAGTCATTTCACCAAATTTGGACATAATCCTTTAGAGAATAAATAAATAAATGCAAATATACACAGATATACACATACATCGTACCTTATAATTTTTCCAATTTACGTTTGTAGAAAGCAGCGTTTTTGGAATGCAATCCTCACGAAGTGTGACATCGATATTTGGCTGAGACATGTGTTCATAAGAGGAACAAACGTTTATTACAGAAGTATAATGAAAGAAAAACTATTCCAGCACACACAATTTTATTTCCTTTGAGCACTGTTGGTGGGTTAATTCTAACCATTTGTCATGGACCCTTTTTAAAAATTTACCGATTAAATCTCGCATTGAGAATATCAGCAACATTTACATCTTGAAAAACGTTTATGCCAAAGCCCAGAACGTGTGTTAAACACTCACCGAAGTTAACAGAATAACTGTTCACAGACAACCTTATCCTAAATGATACAGACATGAAGCTCAGCAGTGATACCAGAATTTTAGCAACGCGTAGTGTAAACAAAAAGTATGCGTATTTTAAGTCCAGCCAAGTAAAACACAAGCAAATGGCTCTGACAGTAGCCGACACAATTACTTTTGGAAAGTGTCAAAGACAAGTTTATACGGAAAACCAATGTCATTCTTAAACTGTCATTACATTAGCGCACGATCGGTTATGTTCACGTTAAAATTGTGTCGTACATCACAAAGCGTTTGTTGCCATGGAATAGATACACTAGGTCATATGTAAGAGGGGTCTACACTGTCTGGCCCACTGGGTCTAAACAACGGCAGTCGAGTTGACCCGAGTTTGGAAGCTGCAAACGCAAGAACAGATATTCACGTAGTTAGCGCTGAGACACCTCGAGCTATGTGTACTCGAATGTTATATGAGAACGACTGCAAGAAGTTTCGAGGATTGCCGTCCATTATGTTAGCCGGTACTGGCAACGTGTTCCTTCTAACGTCAATGAAAAATGAGCACCAACTGACTATTGGGAAACGACCAAACCCAGATGAACACCGAATTTCCTTTATGAGCAAGTGCATGGATTTTGCGTAAATAAAATCGGTTAGCTGAGTGAGAATCCTCCGTAATCAAGATGCTCTCATCTGTGGAAGCATCCTCGTCTACACTAACTCATTTGTTTGGGCTTCCTCTCAGGGTTACAGTGAAATGAAGAACGGTCAAATAGAGAATTTTAAAAACGGTGCGTGCAAAATAGGTAAGAGCGACGAGACTTTATCGATGCCCCATCTTCCTAGATCTATCAACCAGAAAAACAAAGGAAGCAGAAACATGATCCGATTGTTGAAGCAATTACATCGTACAAAGACGAGCAGAAACAAGCCAATGAACCTGGATTTAGGAGCACAATCAAAAAGAAGTGATTAACTGTCGCGACGGACAAATCATAGCCGCAGCTCCTAAATCTAGGGTCGAAATTTCAGCAAGCTACACCGCACGTAATCAATTACCCCACTACATTGATTGGATAGTAGTCGAACAATCAGAATATGCGCAGTATATCTACAAGGTAGTTAATTTTATATTTTCAACTCGAAATAGAACGTACAAAGATCTCAAACAGTCTGTTGAGATGTGAAGTGGACTAATGAGTCCAAAGATCATAGTGATTAGGCTTATTTTTAATGAAAACCTGAAAGGCGCCCACGAAATACAATAATTCAAATTGTTTCTACTACTACTACTAATACTACTCTATTTTACCGGCTGACACGATATACGCATACAGTCAACACACTCAACCTGAGTCGTTGTCGTTGTGGCAGGAAGGGCTGCTTGTAAAGAAGGCTGTCGGTCTCGTCAATATCAGAGGTTTATACATTCAGTTATCACTTCAGTCGAGTCGCGTCACCAAAGCAGATAAAGACAGCGTCACGGTGATTCTTAAGAGAAAGGATTACTAAAAGAAAGTATTGGAGTACTTAGCTACCGGACCACATTAGGAGATCAATGAACAAAAGACTAATGCAATTCTTAGTAAGGTCAAAACACAAACTAACAAGTTCCCCCGATGCATAAAAGAAAAACGTGGGCAGTCTACCTGGTCCATTCGGAATCCTAGGAGTAACCGTCTTTCGTGTGACTATGGCCTTTCAAAAATACATAAAACTGGAATACCTATAAGACCTATTGTTAACTACACCACCAGTCCAACTAACAAGTTGGCCAAGTTCATCAACCCTATAATCAAACCGTTGTAGAACAACTTGATAAGCAACGCTAGAGAATCTTTTGATTTCGTCATCATACTAGAACACTTGACAGTACGTAATGATGAAACTCATTTTAGTTTTGATGTGACTTCCCTTTACACTGGTGTACCGGTTAAACATAGCACTGATGTTGTTAGAAAGTAATGAATATCTCAGTGCATGCACGAATTTATCACCTTCCGAAATTGCATCTGATCTTGAATATTGTTTGCACTCAACCTTTTTCACAGTCAACAAAAAGTTGTACATATAAACCGATGATGTAGGTATCGGTTGCCTTGTTGCATCTGCAGTAGTCAATTTTTTCCTCCGATACCCGGAAACACAAACGATGAATGAGTTTATCTGCCCTCCAGGAATTTGGTGGCGGTATGTAGATGACATATTAGTGATCAATAAACGGACTGCTCGCGACCAACTCTTACAGTTTCTTAACTTAAAATACAACGACTTTGCATTTACACAGGGAACTGACATTGATGAACGCTCATTGAATTTTCTAGACTGCTTACTCAAAGTTTTGTATACTTTTTGAGGGCCATAGAACCGCGAAGGACGGTTACTCTTAGGATTTAGAATGAACTTGATAGACTGCCCTAGCTTTTCTTCTATGCCCCGGGGCAGCTAGCTAGTCTGTGTTTTGACCTTATTAAGAACTGTGTTAGTCTACTGCTTATTGACCTCTTCATATTGTAGTGGATTGTCAGGCTGGAGGTGCGAGTATTCCAACTCTCGGCGGAATACCTCAACGCGGGGGGAAGGCACGTGCATAAACCCCAACGATCGGATAGCGGAGAACAGGGGCGACTGGATGAGTTATCGCTCGACTGTATCGAACCAACGGGCGAGACATGGCAGAAAAAATGGGATGGCCGACGAAATCGGAGGCGCGATTATTCCAACACTCGTAGGAATATTTCGACACTGCCGTGGAATACGATCAAAGCCCACTGCGGATAGATGGAGGACAACACGAGCGACCTGACGAGCCATCGCTCAACGAAATCTCGCCAACGGACGAAGAACGGCAGGCGGAAAATCCCCCCATAGAAGGCGCCCATCAAACACCTAAACAGGGCAGAAGTGCACACGACGTGTGACCGGAAATCGGGTGGTGTTGTGGACTGGAATTAAGACTCATAAACGCGAGCGCGTGCGAGGCAGGGCAGTTAGCGAATTGGACAATAAAGACTGTGCTTTATTGGACGCCTTTTCGCTACTACATGGTCCATTAGCTAAGAGCTCCAATACTTTCTTTGGAAATTACACTCACTGGCTCGTTTCTTCCGTTGTATGTTGAAAGTGAGTTCCTTTTGAAGCAACCTCATATCGTTGCTACCGACTGGTCATGAACAAACATCTGAAAAAATTCGCTCCATCCTGTCTCAGTACGCCTTCCGGACCGTATTGCGGTTACATAACACCTTAGAACGACTGGTGATGCATCCTAAGGATCCAGTTTCTATGGGCAATCACAGGGACTGCGTTTACAAAACCGATTACGGTGATTGCAATGCCAGTTGCATAGGAGTAACAAGCAGACAATTGAGAGTACGTGTTGCTGAACATAACAGACACACGCGGTTTCCTCCTAAAGATGTATCTCAACTTCAGAAGTTGGAGAAAGATTCGGCCACCAAACTACATGCACTGTTAGAGAATCACAACGTACGTTTTGATCAAGCTTGAGTGATTCACAAGGGTCTGCCTTCCCATGTGGAGCGATGCTGTGTTGAAGCTCTCGCCAGTTACACACACTACGCTTGTTTTAATTGCAATGATAGCAAACCTCTGTCTGCAGTGTGGTGTGGATAGATAAACAACACCAGACACAGACGCATCTTATCTACATCAGTCTCACCCCCATTTAATCGGTAAAGGATTTGACCAATCAGTTCTGATGCAGCGCAGATTGACCTAACCACGGCAAATCCTACGTGGCTTCTGCTTCTTCGTTACTATGATTTCGATTACAGTCATCCTGGGAAAGGCCGCTTGAAGTGGTTGAAACGAAGTGTTACAACTTGCTCGTAACAATGTGTTATTCTCAATCCATTTATGAATAACATGCTAAATACGATGTCCAAACAGTTTGACTTCATTCATAATAAATTTGGTGCGGATATCTTACAGGTGACGAAGAACGTTTTGGAAACTTCCGCTGAAAGCTGAAGAAAACAAAGAACCTGGATGGAGCGAAAATAACCGGAAGAGTCGACAACCTTGCGGAGGGAAGCCACCAACTGCTGCCCGCTGCACGTTAGTAGAGTGAGTACGGCGTTGCTAACTCGTGAGACGACACCTACAGAATTGCTGAAAGGAACAGTCAAGATTTTCACCGTTGATCGCAAATTTGGAGTTCAAATAAACCTTCTGATCAGTCCATATTGAAAAGGGCCCATTGGGAAGTCTAGTTGAATGACAGCAATGAGCAAATATGTTAAGTGTAAGATAAGAACACTCATATCTTTGACTGCTCATGAAAAATCTTCATTTCTCTGTAGTAAACGGCCACTTCGTTTCTGTGTGCGGAATAAGCTCGGCTGGCAACGAAGCATGGAACAAGATTGTTTCGGATTGTGTACCACTTGATAACCTGACAGAGTATTCAGGGATTTTGGCAATGTCTCGGGGGAATCGTGTGAGTTGATGAACATCGCTTTCTTCCAAATCACAAGACAGAAAGACGGTCTAGCGGCTTATCAGGATCACTGAATCAGAGTACTAGCAAAGATGAGCACTGCAGCCATGTTACAAGATTATGTTGGACTCGATTCTCAGACCATCATCATCATAACAGCCATGAGCCTGATCAAAAGGTACTGTGGCTCGGGCCGCCGCTCACCTCAACAGTGACGTGGAATATTCTAGAAGAAAACTTTACCAAGAAAGTCAAAAGTTAATAACAGGAGACTAAGAGGACGAACTAGAAGTGGTATGGATACAGGTACGCCATTTACTGCGACACATCGCCATGTCGGATAGCGTCTCTAACCAGCGTCTCTAACCGTTTGAGTTTTCAGGAGAACCCCATCCAGGCAGGCGACGTCAACCCACTTTGCTCAATAGAACATTCAGGGTCT
>LUCH01002427.1:58330-75281 GCA_013368495.1 Paragonimus heterotremus
AATAGATGTTTTTCGACCTTATTGGATAATAATACGCCGGCGGTCACGATCAACCGTTGGGCGATCGGAGTGCTCTTTGTTTGATGGTATCTTTTCTAGCCCTCTTCTTCCTAATACGGAAGACAGCAGTGCCGCAACTATAAAAATAGTTCTGCTGTATGCCCATAAGATCGTGCCTCACTACCTAAGCACTCCTATGCGGTCAGTAGTGCGACATACAATCCTATGCGTGTAACTGCTTTTCGTCCGATTGCTCTCCTTTGGCCCGTCTGACAAGGTTGCACCTGGAAGGACCGGAGTCCTAGTCAGCATAGCCCGCCGGATCAAAACAGTACACAAGCCCGACCACCTCGCCAAGGTAGCAGTATATGTGGGGGTTTCTCTGATCAGAGCGCGAAGTATATATTCATGACCAGTAACTCTGCGGTAATGTGCCATTTAGTTCATGTCCATTGCTTTATGCTAACCACCTTCAATGACACTTCTCACTACCTGCTGTCGCTATTGCCGTTTTCTTATTTCGTACAGTCTTAGGTGCGTAAAGCGAGAGCAAGACGACATTCAAAATACCAGTCGTATTCCGCTATGTAATTACAACGAACAGTTTTGTTGATGACACAACGCGGAGGTTACCGACAGTTACGTGTGTGTTCAACGTTTTGGACGACATCTACTCGATCGGAGTGCCTGAAGAGATGGTCTTATCCATGTAGATGATACCGTCCCTGATCTCAAGTAGTCTCTGTAGTGAAAAAGGAATAACTCTCTAGTCTGACCTGCTCTTCACGAATCTTGCTTGCATTCAGTTCGGTGAGTGGACGCAATATTCAACCAGTGAGTCGGTTGATTGTGACAGCATCGTAGATATCCAGTCCCCATTTTGAAAGCAGGAATTACCACGACTCACTATTTCAGTTTCTCAAACCACTTCATAAAATATCCCACTACAGTCTATTTAGGACAACAGATGAACGAGGGGAAATGCAGTGGTACTGCTGCAATCAGCCTGATTGTTTGTGGGTGAACAAGAGATACTTAAGTAAAATACTGACACACAAACATTTGCTACAAAACTGAAAAATGTCACTCGCTGCTTCTCAGTAGAACAACTTCAAAACACGGTTGAATATTTATGCGATATAGTAAAATAACTGCTTGTTACAGCTGTAGGACTACATGATACAGTTGGATCACGACCAATATGGAGGAAATACCGCGTGATGCATAGGGTGCAACTTTTCATCTCGCATACTAAGTGAAAATTTAAAAAATGAGAACAAATAGTGCTTGCGACTTGTTGTATGGATTATTTAACAGCCTTATTCTGAAAAAGAGAACGTTCTTGAACTACGAACGAAAAGCAGTGTTCAACGCAGTGTGGGAAACAGGCTGCAAGATAATAACGTGAGTAAATTGAGCGATTAAGCGGGTCAGTAGATGAGCGATCACAATCAGCGACGTTCGGAAATTTAAACTAGGTATTTACATTCCAATCTAAAATGCATGTCAATGATCGCCTGTCAATGAAAACTAGGTAAATGTACTCAACGCACTCGATTGGATCACAAGATATGAGATAATATTTAAAAAAAAAAACACACACAGCAACTGGAAAATACATCTGTAATACCGGTTTCCCGGTGTATCTAACGGATAAATCCACAACTGCAGTCGATAACCACACATACGAGATGAGTCTGAAATTTCCGACTCGCAATAAAACATTCCAGATCGTGTAAGCAACAAGCGCAGTGATACTTAGGCCCAAAACCCAGTTGAGTGACAACGAATATGGCGCACCACAAGAACATACCTGGTTCCAGTTAAACATCAGATTATTCATGGTATAACCGCTGTCGCGCCAGACACGGAAAAACTCGCTGCCAGGATACGGCAGAGGTAGTATCACAAAGTCGTCATACCGGTCGTGGTTATCATCCTTTTCGGACGACGTAACGCTGGTGGATTTAAAAACATTAGAGACTGATTTCAAGCTAAAGTTGCAAGTTTAAAGTCTGATCAGTAACAATGACCAGAGCGAGGGTTCATTCGGGTAAGGAAATCAAACATGAAAAAAATCACCAATATCCAGCTAATTGATCTCATCACAACGATATGATCTGGCAAACACTGTGTAACATACAAACTATATTAATATTGACTAAATTTATAATATACCCATGTGCGGTGGCGACTGGGACGGAATGAAGTGTCCTGCCAAAGTGTCGACATCTGAAAGCTGAACAAGACCAGAGTCACCATATCTGTTTGGATAATTCTTGTAGACATATCCTCAGCAGGCCATATCACAGTTAGCGGTATAGAAATATGTGGCGATAGATGGTGCCCGTATATATTGCTTTTTGTTGATTCCAAACATGTCTGCAGAAAAACATTCATACTTAACAGTGAAAAACCAGCCCGAAAATGTCTCGCGAATAGTAGTGAAGTAAAGCAGGAGGTTTGTATAAACTGTATGCAAGTGGACTAAATCCAGTAGTAATAGACAAGTGTAATTCCGCAGATTCCAGAATACTTTGTCCACCGAATCCGACAGCCACAGTTGTCAAGTTGGACTAAGAAGCACTTCGAACATAATTACTTTTATATCTACCAAGTTCACATAAAATGCAGTCTCATTACAGCAGATATAGATCTGCTTCACAAATTGGGGGCTGACATTCAGATGAGTTAGGACAATCCAAATGAAGAGCCAAAAACTTGTCATGAACAGAACATACTTAGCATACCATACTCAGCATAATCATGAATCACTCGGGCTATTTCAGTACACAGTCTGTCCTGAAAAAGGAGGTAAAATATTGAGCCTATTTTACACCATCCGCCTCAAATGTCCCACTGTATTGTATCAGGTCTGCCTCAGTCCCTTTGCGACTTAAACGGCAAAAGACAATCGTTCGTTGCCAGATTTGGCAGCGAGTCAAACCAGCGTTAAATCGGTTACCACTAATTTGCAGTATATCGGTAAATGATCAAGATAATACGAAGAGTTCAGGTTGAAACAGTACAGGGAATGGAAACGAAATCGTCATTCACGGTTGTAAGCGGTAGGCAGGACGTCAAAAATAAAACCATATTGCATGTGAGTGAATAATTCAAAATTCTGCGACATGGAGTTGCTATATGGTCGAAATGTGAAAAGGGCAAAGCTAACACCGTGTAAGGAAAGACACTAGATATCAACAGGATGGTGCACCACATAGTCCTTGTTTTCAGCACACTACCCGGTACCAGGGAGGGCCTGTCTTTATAATGGAAAAAGGACTGAAAAAAAATTCAAAGTGAAGGTTCACAACTTTGTCAACATTTATTTTTCTCATGGGGCAGACTGAAATACTTCATCATCAACAACATTATCATCATCATAGACAGCAATACATCAGTAGTTCACATTGACGCCACACAACCAGGAAAGGGGAAAAACCCTATACAGAAAGAGAGAAGAAAAGATGAGAAGGGACCTAACGACTAAAAATAGCTGCGTCTATATACAAAGATTCAACATCAAGGTGCCTAAACCCCGCAAACCATAAGCCTAGTTATAAGTGAATGTGAGGCGTCATCAGCTAGACAGCTTCCTCAAGGCTTCCACTTCTCCGTGTCGTTAAGCGCACTTACTTCACAGACAACTCGGCCAAACAACAGCATTCACGCCACTGAGCTCCGTTAGCCACCATCTCACCTAACGTTTCAAGCCACTGACTCTGTGAGTCGCCAGGTTCGCAGCCTGGGATAGGAACCCGATCTTCAGTTACCACTGATGTAGCTTCCCAATACAAAAATCGGTCAATAACTTCCATAACGTTCTTATCTAACATTAAACCTACATAATCACAGCAATCTTGCAGAGGCACTTTGCATTTCGAGGCTGCAAAGCGCATTCCGAAGTACTTAGCAAAACGCCAAATAGCCTGTAGTGTTGTTTGTGCCGCTTGGAAAGTGTCAAACAGCAACAACTTATCGTCAGCATAATCAAGATCAGTCAGCCTTCCACCAGGTAGGAAATCCACACTGGCATCTAGTGACTGCCGGAGACAATCCTTCATTATATCGTCCATTACAAAATTAAACAAAATGGTGAAAGAGGGCAGTCTTGACGTACGCCGCTCATGGTGCTAAAACTATCAGACAGTTCGCCGTAAACCCCAACCTGAACTGAAGTATGGGAATAATGCGCCGGCAGTATGTTCACATACTTAGTCGGTACAATCCTGCGTTTAAGTGACTCCAAAATTGTAGATCGATCCACCGAATCGAACGTTTGTCCTGTTCCAACGCAACAAAAGCCAAAATAATTCCTAACCATGTCAAAACTAATCTACACAGATTGGTGGATACTTCTGGAACGCGTTTTGGATTTTCAAACCGTGAAGTGATGAAGCGAAACAGTGACTCCATCTTAGTCAAAGAGAGTCCATTGTCAATATAAATAACCACCTCAGCAGTTTGTAGAGTAGTTAGTGGTGAGCAAAAACAAAGCACACTACTCATACCACCTGGAAAAAGTGCAATCATTTATCTGTCGGCAAATCGTTTGATATAGTGCTCATATGCGGTCTATCTTCAACTCTGATAGTGAGACACGACTTAATCATATACAAACTGTTAGTGTGCGGTCATGGCTGCTAACTTCGTCTGAATTGCATTACGTCGAATTAGCGTGAGGAAAGACGAAGTCCGTCGAAGTGAAAAATGTGGCATCGATCATCTAGATAATAAAGACAATGAGCCTAGGTTAAGTATATCACCAATCAGGATTTCTTGTGAAATGCTTGTGTTAACCTTAATGACTCTGTTAATGGATAAAGAGAAAGGTAAGGTAGTAGAGTAGTGACCAGACTATGAATGATGGGATTCTTAATTGTTCACTCGGATGAAGCAGATAGGTGTACTTATCAAATTAAGGATAACACATTGTTATCCAATAGCTCCTCATATTACCCTCAAGGACCATTTTTAAAGTTTCTTCTTCGACACCGAACTAAGCCACCTTTGTCTGTGATATCCGCCTTCATATTTTGTAGAGCCGGTTGTGAGATCCCTGGCGTTAGACTGAGGCGGCTTATTCTACGCCTCTGTGAGTATATACACATAGGGTAAAGAAATCTACAAAAATAAGGATGCCAACATTCCAGGTGAAAAATGAGTACCACACAAATGAGGAGAGAACATCAAGTATAAACTATTTTTCATGAGCCTACGAAGCAGGCCAATTGCCGTGAAAACTTAAGTACGCAGTGATCACACTACATAGTAGACGCAATCCTGAGCCTAGATCAAGTGATAGTATCAGTGGGATACCCACTCACTGCATTGTCCATGCACAGTTATGTTACGTGAATGGGTAGTCTGACTGTCAGTATTTAGTCGCCACAGTCGGTAATTAATCCTCAAGCATGAGAAAGCTTGATCAGTTCTAGCAAGTCATTGAGACTCGAGGTATTCCAAAGAATAGATCGTTAAAGCATTGGATGTGCACAGAAAGACAGCGCAAACTGGGACAAAACAACTCGGAAAACATACAGGATTGAATGTGGACTCTTGGAAACCGACGCATAGAATAAAGCGACAGGTACAGAGGGCAGATCACTCCTGAAGACTAAAACAACGAAGGTATACGGCTCTAAACCAAGGTTGCGCAGTTTCTGCACGTGTACTGTGATACTCCTCAAACAGCGATGTAAAATCCCAGTGTTCATAAAGTATTCCAGTTATAGCTGACAACCATAAGCAGTATATGCAGTACAACAGCACGTAGACTAACGAGTCAATGTACGCTTCGAGGCACTATGAGGGAGTGTTCTGACTCTGAATGGCAAAAAATCAATCATCCGTTAAACAACTCAAGCACCTAGTTTTTAAGGTAACTGAGGTTCAGTACATACTACGTATGGTGGACGACCCGGGTGAGACAGGTAAGAGAAAAGACAACATTCTACAGAGGTGTCGCAAGAGAGAAATACTACAATAATCTAGAGAATCATTTGTTATTTTTCGTCACTGCAGTGAGCCACAGGCTTTGTAACGCGATAACTTCAGGTCACCTCGTGCGAGGGTAGTGAAATAATAACAAAGAACACAAGGAACCCGCTCCCTCAACAGGCAAACGCATTTGTCAGATTTAAACCACCTCGAAAAAAAGCCGGATAACTTCTATCGGAATTAGGAAAGGTGGATATCTCAATTACATCTCAGTCCATCAAGAAGAGACTGGATCGTGATGCACTGTAACGGCTTGTGCATATCAATAGTCCAATGGACTAGACTGGGCGGTGTGATTATCACACTGAGTCATCCATACCGTGAACGTCAAGAATAGACAACTAAAAGAATAGTTTCCTGGTTGGTGGTTTGAAGAAGGATAAGGTTATTTCTAGAAACACGGCACTGGTTCTAGCACAACGACAGCAGCCGCGTTGATAGATGAGATTTGTGTTGACTGCGGGCATTGTAAAGACCAGCTCAAAAGGCTAAATTCCCATAAACCCTCTTGGTAAGCCTGTCTATCCTCTAATCGACTGCAGTGGTTCTGCTGTCAAAGACGCATTTCACTCGGATCCGACTGTTGTACTTAGGTCGAATCTGAATTCTGAGATAGTCATTCTAACTACGAATATGACCGGGACTTGGCGACGCGAGTCACATTTGGACTAGCGTCACATCGCTCGGATAACGATAGATGGCTGTTCACTAGGCACACGTTAGTTTTAGCCAGCACGTGATTTAGGCACCGTGTGCACCACTGTGTCACTCGGTGCTCCCTTTCTCCGAACTAGACCTGTGCCTAGATAGCCCACATAGCTGATAGACAAAGGAGGCATAGCCACAGTCAGAACTGTCATTCCCAGTGGAGAAAATACTTGGGCTCACATTATTCGTTGATACGTCGTAGCTCAGCTCTCAATTCTGATGGACAACGACCCCATTCACAGCAACGGCCAACTATTGAGGAACTGCCCAGGCGAACGTTACGCATAAGCACCAAAATTGTCTGGAATCTAAACTCAACAGTTCTAACCAGGAAGATTCCGATAGCCATTAGACCCGAATCTCACAAGCCATCTGGGAGACGAAGTAGCAAACGGTACGGCAATTATCGAAAAACAGAAAAATCCATCGAGTAGCTAAACATCAGACGGAATATTTCTTCTGGCATTTCATACGACGGCCACGGGAATGTCAGCAGGGAACTCAAGTATAGACAAATCATTGATCTAGAAGCATGATAAATTGGGAATTTTAACGAGGCAATTTGTTTTTGTGTTTGGGAATTCTAACAGATTGTTCAAGGAAAAGCACACCACTGGCCCAAAGCATCTGTCTTTCAGGGAGCCTATAAACGAGGCAGAGAGTGCATTCATCCATAACAAATCATGAACGTTTAAATGCTGAGCAGAACACTTCAGGCAATAATTTAAACGGCCTCCCGCCTCTACTCACGTCTCTAATATCGTGCCCTGGCCAATGGATTTAGAACCAACTAAGCAAACTGAGATCAGTAACTGGACTTTGACTTTTCGACGCAATAAAAGTGCAAGCACACGTAATCTCGCTTACCACTTTCCAAAAAGTGGCATTGTGCTGATGGATATAGACTTAGTTGTTCCTGCTGGTACAAATGATTGAGAACATCCCTCGCAATTGGAATCAACTGATAACAACTCTCATACTCAAAAAGGACAAAGGCTCTTGTGAGAAGCATAGAGGAACGAGACTGAGCACGGTCATGATTAGGGTGCTATTATCCACCATGCGTGGTCGACTCATAAAGGCCCAAAAGCAAACACTGAGAAAAGACAGGATTCTGTCAGAGACGAGGATGCATGGCGTAGACATCTACTCCACGTCAAACTAGGGAGCAGTGCCATAGTGACCACCGACTAACAACGTCATTTATTCCGACTACAAAGACACGTTCGACTCGACGTGTTGATCAACACTTCCCGTCCCTTAAAAGGATGCTTGAGGTAATAATACCCGTTTCCCAAGTGCGGACCCGGATACAAAATCCGGAGTCTAAAATAAGGGGCTTGTCAAAAAAACAGTCCTCCTAATCAAGTCGGGTTAACGAACGGCGAACCACTGTAATCACAGGCTAGAACGAGAATGTGTGGGCATTTCAGGTCAGGTCGCTCGGTGCAATCGGTCCAGTGTTTTGGTCACGGGGGTCCACGATCGATGACACCTGGCTGTTGACAAACATCTCCATAAACGTTTCAGCGTATGAAAGGCGACGCAGGGTTGGGAACCGACAAGAAGCACTATGTTTGTCTTTCCCCGTTAGAACTCCTCAGTAATGCACACCTTTGACGAGATTTAGAATGCGATCAAACTTCCATGATTGCATTAAGCACGGCTGAATCATGTGCCAACATCAAGCCAAATTCGCTTGTAAGTAATACTCAAATTGCCCTATCACATCAAGAGGAGACACAATCATTATCCTATCGAGTTCAATTGATAACCCCATGACTAGGGTTTTCCTTCAAGTTGACCTCAAACTAATTCAATTCTACCGATAATCCATTTTGTAGAGTAAAAGTGTATAATTTCACCGTTATCTAGAGCCACAAGTGGGATCAGAGTTGATGACCCAGTGACCCAGTATATCCATTTGAAGCTTGCTGATAGTTTTTCACCTGTCTTTCAATCGACATGATGAATGCTTGCACCCAGCTACTGAAACAAAGATTCTTATCCCACTTAGCATACTGACGTGCATGACCGATTACCAAGCAGCGGTATATATCGGGCGAAAGGTTGTTTAGTTCAACATTGTTTGATGCATAGTGTAATCATCATTGTAGTGGCTAAAATAAACGTCCTAACCACCGGTCACGTTATCGGTCCAACTTGTGCATTCAGAATCCTATTTTTGCCGTTTGTTGAAACGGTGGTAATCAGTCGACTGAGGCCGACCGTGTGGGCTCAGAAACTATTGTTCGTGAATCTGCCCTTGCCCCGGAATTTGTTGCCCTTCCTAACCTATCGATTGAGTATCCATCTCACCCTCTTTAGCTGTTCGACATAAAGAGCCGATTCACGTTACTGTCAAATTGACATTGATGAATCAATGCGGAAGGCGTGCACTTACTACTTGTGTGTTCTAACTGTTTTTGATAAATGGATTGAGAATAACACAACGTTACGAGCAAGTTGTAATACTCTACGTTTCAACCACCTCGGGTGGCCTTCCTCAGGAGTGTTGTCAACATTCCTGAGGAAGGCCACCCGATGTGGTTGAAACGTAGAGTATTACAACTTGCTCGTAACGTTGTGTTATTCTCAATCCATTTATCAAAAACATGTTAAACACGACGCCCAAACTGTTTGACTACATTCGTACTAAAGTTAGTGCGGATATTCTAACTGTTTTGTTCAAACAGAAATACGACACACTGCGCGTGGATCATAAACAGGTCTGACAACCATCTCCTCATAATCCACAGACAAGCATCCGAATAGCTGAAACGGTCGCTCAGTCTCTGTAACTAAACAAAATTTCAGATGGGTAGAAGAACCAATTTTCAAAATATACCACCACAGAACAGTCGATGCATCAGCAGAAAGGATGGCAGACTGAGTGAAAACATGAGACAGACGTAAGTAAACAAAGAAGAGAATGAACTTACGGGAGCCAGTATTTTACTTTTCGATATTCCAACATAAAGTCACAAATATATCGAATTCGAAATCGCTTCATTAGTTCACAATCAACATCACGCACTCGATGCATCATCGAACGATCATCTCCAACCTGCCTTGAATAACAAAAATGCAACATTTCCGACATACAATGCACGATGACATTTCACAAATGATTTGCGACGAAAAGACACAAGTTGACTGCAAATATAAATGAGCAGTTCTCAAAAGAGAATGCAAATGAATGTTTACATGGGATAATTCTCTTGTGCCTGAGATACCTGGTAATTCATGATCGCTTTATGAGCACGTGCACTGAAATTCAAATGCCAGGTATGGGAAAGGCGTAAACTATGAATGAACAATAGCAAGAGCGAAATTAGGGTTCAGCACTACTTCACACAAAGGAGCTAACTGAAAAATCAGTCTGAATGTGAAAAATGTGATAAACCTATAAATCAAAACATATGCTGAAAACGTATCTGTATGGTCACACAACAATATGCTTACGTGCATTCACAATTTTGGAGGACAAGCAATAGATTGTATCGAGCACAGCGAAGCAGAATAAAGCAAAAGAGTCTGGCAGACACAAGGGTTAGGTCGAAACATCGAGAAAAATCGAGCGCACTGACTGCTAAACAAGTGAACAATTCACTTGTATGACAACGTTGACAAACACAAATTCGCATCCATTATAAGGAGACTGGGGACAACCATACTTCTTAAAGAAATTATTGCTTCGCATCTTATATAAATGCCGTAGCATGAATTTACTTTTAACCGACAATGCATTTTCCGTTCCCCCAAATGTAATAACATGGAAAATATACGATCCGTGTGAATCAAACATCGTTCAACAACAAAGCTCTTGCGTTCATACAGATTATCCAATCAGTCACATGCAAAAAGAAGTGTTGGACTCGAGTATCGGCAAGTTAAGAGCTCATCACTGACACCTATGTCTCGGTGCTGCGATCGGAAGTAAGACCAATAGATATTTGAGTGAGGCCTTTATATCCAGCCGGCCAACTCTGGTTAGCCAATTGGATGGCTAGCAGGAAAAGGAAACCCTTATATCTTGGAGAGTAAACGGAGACTGCAATGACAAGATCTTAACTGACAAGTAAGTTATGTAAATTGTAATACAGGAAGCATTTCAGTATACCAGTACATACTAGTGCAATTCCAGAGAGGATAAAGTTGAAAAACAAAATTCTAAGTTGAACTGCGAAAAGATCAGACAGACGATTCATCATTCAATACACCAACAGAGTTCAAGAAAAAAATGGGTAGAAGACTACAGACACTCAAGTTTCTGAAAAGAAGAGTGGATTAGTTGCCAAACGACCATAGTATTGGTCGATTCAATAAGTAGAATGTATATACTGATATGACGTACCTGAGCATAATGTACTCGTCGCCTCTTCGCCGACGGTGCACTATGAATACGCTGGTGACCTAATAATCTCAAACGGCCAACGCATTCGCGACCGCACACGTCGCAACGCCATATGGTCATGTCACCACGACCTATGACACCGATGGTTCCCTTGCGTACCGCGCGCCTTCGTTCCCGGCCGCGCAACAACTGCTCATCGAACTCGCACACGCCCGTCCGAATCGTGTTCCTCCAGGCAGTCCGGTTCAACGCTAAGTATTCCCAACATCTAAAATCAATTTTACAACGTAAATGACTTATATGCACAGCATACTGGTATCTCAGCTTCTGACCATCAGGAGTTCGATTATCTGATTTCAGTTGTATATACAGCAGCTGCTTCGGAATACGGTCATCGCTCATCCGACGGACATGACCCAGCCAACGAAGCTGATTCAACATCAACAGGGCTTCCATCCTATTCATGTCCGCTTGCCGCAGTGTTCAGAACCATGTCCGACTACCGAGTGCCCAAGATGCGTCCTAGACATTGTAAATGAAAGCGATTCGGATAACGCACACTACGCTGATGCAACATCCACGTTTCACTGCCGTACAGCAGAACAGACAACACCATTGAGCAGTAGACAAAGAGCTTAATGCTCGGCTTCGGGCTATGGTTCTTCCAAACACGTCTTTCAAGACGTCCGAAAGTAGTACTGGCCTTTGCCATACGAGCGCTCAACTCGCGGTCCACGGACAGATCGGTGGACAGACTACTGCCCAAGTAGCAGAAATATGTGTAGCTGCTGACAATATCTCCATTGATGCGAATTTGGAATGAAGGTGCATAGACAGCACCTCCGCCCGAAGAAGGCCGAAGGAAAGAAAATGCCTGGTCTGTGTTGATATCCAGTCCAAACTTTGATGCCGCGGTCGCGAAAGCCGTGGCCAGTCGCTGTAGTTTGTCCTCGCTATGTGCGAACAGCGCTCTGTCATCTGCGAACAGAAGCATTCGCACCAGTGAGGTATGTAACCGGGTTGGTGCGCTGAAACGTCGAATATTCAGCAGGCGCCCATCCGTCCGGTACCCTACCTCAACGCCGTCCTTCCCAGAGTCTTAAAAAGCAACTGTTAGCATGGCAGTCAAATATAAACTAAATAGGGATGCAGCCACGACACAACCTTGCTTCACACCAGTGACAATATCAAAATTATCAGAGGTAGATCCACACGATTGCACCTTCGTCCTCATGCCCAAATGTAACAATCTAGTCAAATTGACGAACTTATCTACATATCTAAACTTACCCAGTACCGTCCACAGCGCCTTGCGGCTCACGGAATCGAACGCCTTGGTGAAGTCTACGAAGAAGGCATACAGAGGCTGGTTGCGTTCCCTGCACTTCTACTGAAGCTGTCGAGCAACAAACACCAGGTCGATCGTACTCCGATTCGCCCGGAATCCGCATTGCTCCTCATGAACATTAGCCTCCAAGACATCCGTATTCAGCCGGTTCAGAAGGATTCTGACAAGCACCTTGCCTGCGCAACTCAGCAGGCTGAGGCCCCGATAGCTGTCGGGGCATTGCTTGCTACCCTTGCCTTTAAACAAAGGTACTATCACAGCATCCTTGAAATCCTGTGGCATCACCTCCTGCTCCCAGATGGAGTGAACCAGCTGGAGCAGTGCACGTTCCATCGCCGCCCTGCCATTCTTCAGGATTTCGCCTGACAATCCATCGTCACCTGCAGCCTTACCGTTGCGATGCTGACTAATCCCTCTCTGCAATTCTATTAAATCAGGAGCGAGAGCAAGTGAAGGTTTGATGTCCAGTTGCGGCAGGCTGTTCATGGTCATCCAATCAATGGTAGCAGGACGATTTAGTAAGCTACCAAAGTGCTTGCGCCAGACATTTGTAATGTCCTCTGGTTGGGTGCACAAACAGCCGGTGTCTACATCTACCAGTGTTTTAGTGGACAGAGTCGATGGACCGAACATCGCTTTGAGTGACTCGTAGAATTCCTTATGTTGTCGACGATCTGCGAAGCCCTGCATCTACTCACCCTGCTTCATCCACCAGTTGTCCTTGATTCCACGAACACGCTCGGCCAGTTGACGCCGGAGACTTCGGAACGTCGCCTTCTTCGCTTCATTGGGCGGGTCCACTGTGGAGGCAGCAAACGCGGTATTCTTCTGTCGTACCAGTTCGGCGGTAACCGCATTGTTGTCACCGAACCAGTCTGGACGTTTCTGATGTTTGACACCAATCGTCTCGGTGGCTGTCGTTCCTTAATGAACTGTCACATGCCCTCAGGGGTAGTGGGTACAGGAGCGTCGTGCGGACGAGCGGCAACTGCACATTGAAAAGCAGTCTTCGTCTAGCAGTTTTCCAATCGTTTGATATCCTACTACAATAAACAGACTTGCGTACATGGATAAATAATTTAGTTCTGACCAGTCTACGATGGGTTCTACATTCAGCGCCGCGCATCACTTGCGTGATACGCACTTCACGAATGTCGCGCTATCGTCCAGTCACATAGCCAAGCAAATGGTGATGACCGCTTCGTGGATGGGTCCACGTCGTGATGTCGCTCGCGTCCAGCTGGAATTGGGTGTTCGTGATAGCCAGCTCGTGAGTAGCGCACAGGCGAAGCAGACGATCACCGCTTTCGTTCATTGAACCAATGCCGTAGGGTCCGAGGACTCCCGGCCAAGCTACCGAGTCGCGCCCGACCCGAGCGTTCAAGTCATCCAGAACAAACAGTCGATCAGTCACCGGCACCGACCGGATTGTGGCGGACAGTTGATCATAGAATTGATCCTTTGTATCATCAGTGTGACACATAGTCGGACCATAAACACTTATAAATGTGCCACACTTACCTCGACCGAATCGCAGGCGCATAGACAGCATTCGAGGGCTGATGTCGTGCGATTCGCCTATCACCAAAGCGTTGATGCGATCAGCGACTGCGAAACAGACACCATGCTCCCGAGCACCGTCTGTCGCGTAACCTATCCAATAGAAGGTGTACCCGGCATCTGCTTCCCGTAACTTACCTTGGTCCGCAAGCCTCGTCTCGCTCAATGCTGCTAAGTCGATACCACAGCGACGCAGTTCCATCGCGACCAGTGCAGCGCGCCGTTCTGGCCGTCCGCTGGAGCTGTATCGATCCAGCAGCCTGCGCACATTCCATGCTCCAACACAGAGCGTCTTATGTCTCTGAGCCTGTTTCAGGTTGAACTTCAGCCTACTGAAACTTAAGTGAGCATTATATGCTCGGGGATTAATGTTGGGGGGACAGTATGAGGGTAAGTGATTGGCAATGGCATATTTTCGCCTATCCACCCTGATATGTGGAGCAGATAGGGGGATCTGGTTTATCCTGCGCGACGGCCGATGCAGTATGGTATTTGGTTTCTGTCGTAAAGTCATGGTTTTTGTGGGCTTACGATACTGCAAGGACGCCCAGACCAAAAAAGGAGAGCGATTAGAGCCCTCAACAAAGGCCTTTGGCTTAAAAACCTGTACCACAAGGCAGCAGGTGACACACACGCACACATTCGCATTAGCATCAACTATCCAGAACACGTTCCACAGTCACAACCCAAGAAATTCGACACATTCACACAGAGATATTGCTCCACAGAGAAGCCAAACGCATGAACAGAGGATCAGATCAGGCAAAAAAGAAAATAACAAACCGAACCGAAACACAACACGCTCATACCATGCACAACGAACGCCTCACAACGGACCGACTGCAATCATCAGGACTTTAAGCCTCTTAATAATAGGAAACAGGCACTTTCCAAGGAAAGAATATATAACAGATGAAGTCCTGAGAAAAAAACTTACACACGCGTTTCAGCGCCGCTTGTTAATCCTGAAGAAGTGTCGAAGCTGAAACCTTCAAGGATATCGAATTTTTCGTTAATTCGAAGTAATTTACCTGCAATATTGGCAACTTGACGACCATACAGCTCGAGGGAACCACTCAACGTGCTGGACCGGCAAACATTCTAAAAATGTAAACGAGCCAGAATATGATGAAACGAGGGAAATCCTAGCTTACTCTTTGCTGCGGAAATGAACGCACACAATGAACAACACCACGAGATTTTTGTAGAATCAAAAGGGCTCAAAGGTCATGCTAACGTTAATCTGAACAAATAGATCAATAACTTGGAATTGGTCATTAAAAAAGCAACAACCTCTCATATATAGGTTTAGACCGCACTTACACCGTAATAACGTTACGCATCAGTCCATCTAGAGCCAGTTGAGGTTAGAACGCACCAACCTGGCCACAGGGAAGTGCTACGTCAAGAAGGAAATGCCAATGCAACGAACAAACAATTACTCAATTAACTTCAAGTATGAACAGTGATATCGCAAACAGCCAATCACCTTGTACATTGAGATTAACAATATGCAATAAGGGTGTACAAAATAGGCGTTCAAAATGTGGCAGTGACGAACATCCTGAAGGCGACTAAACGATATGAACATGGGAATTATACATCCTTACATATATAAACCTTTGTTGTAAATAGGCACGTACTGTAAGGAAGCTACAACCAACAACTTATTCCCAGATTAAGAACCATATCATCGATGGGTCAACATGCATCGTATCAAAGAAGCAAGGCACACTGACGGTGACTTTGGTGGTGAAGGAAGACACAGAAGACGTAAGTGAACAAGCAGAAAACGTGGGTCTAGCTGCGGAAATCGAGAGACGATAAAAGGTACCTTCAGGAGGGAAAATTAGCCGGTGAGACAGTGAAGCCTATAATTATTTTTATATTCGTTTCCATTTAGGACACAAGATTTTTCAATAAAATGAAGTAATTCACTTTAGAGCATTAGAATGTGCATGTTGGAATATTGGATATGACGGCAAGAACATGACTGGCCTAACGAATCCAAAAGCGCAGCTTACGATAATTACTAAACCACCAACCTGCTGGCCGTATTGGTTCGTGTGCCCGATGAATAACTTCGAGTGGTTAATTTGTCTGTGAACAACACATCCAATGGATGATGGCTTTGAAACCAAGCAGTATTGTGAGAACGAACCGGGTTGTAAAAACGTTTTGAGACTTCCTTAACTATATACATGACTGGTGGACGCAAATACATCTGCAACAGTCGCGAAACGTGTGGGGGTACTATCGAAGCATTCGACAAAGACGAAGACTGAGGCAAGGTTGATCTTCTGAACGGAGTAAAATGCAATACCGCTCGCAAATGGCGTCGTGTACATTGCACCAGTTATGAAGCTCGGCCTCGCAGAGGAGACAGAGACATGATACCAAAGGAGATGGAGGGCGATATGGTGTTGGAATGGGTTTCCATAAACCCAAAGGTTGTGCTGCAATTTTTGAGACAGCGTGATGAAACTGAGTGTGAGAAGGAGTTACCGACGACAACCACTAGTCCATATTCGGAGAGTCGCTGCATAGCTGCCAAAACAGTGCAAACCGCTCGGTGTCATCAACCCAACTGACAATCTGAAATTCCGGCGACCGTATGGTCGTAGACTGATGCATCAATAGATATGTTCGAAGACCACTTCCTAGACTGGTGAAATGAACTACCGTTCCTGTAAGAGGTTAACGGGACATCCAACAAAGGGAAAAGCAAAAAACTGTGAGGAATCCTTGGAGCTGATATCAAGCCTCGATGGTACCATGTGCCACGAGAAGAAGAGCTTAAATCAGCAACAACTACAAGCAATGGCATCGCATTCCACGAGATCAGATTAGGATCACCAAACCTACGACGGAGACCATCCTTCCGTGCTGGGGTCATTCGATAATAGTTCCTATATTCAAGAAAGGTATCAGGAGCTGTTGTGAAAACCATAGGGGAATCAGCTTGACCTTAGTCA
>LUCH01002428.1:0-10445 GCA_013368495.1 Paragonimus heterotremus
ATGCGCAAGACATCTTACACGCTATTATTGGCCTTTTTCAAATTCACGGGGAGTTTAGGATTTTAGGGACGTCGAAGGTGATCTCATTACACTACCTGAATTTCGACGACTCCGCGGTGATTTCATTCTTACACGCATCTTCTTTTGGACAGGTCTCGTTAAACAATTCTCCATCATAACGAATAATGACGGCCGACGAGAACATAACAAAACGAATTCCAAGCTTCTTCCTCTGACTTTTCTTAGGCAGCAGTTCTTTTCTTACAGGGTTATTAACCTTTGTAACAGTCTTCCTCCTGAAGTTGTTAGCAGCGCTTTTGGCCACCGTTTTAAAACAGTAATTGACTCACATGTTCAAAAATATCAATTACTGAGGTAATCTGCTTTTGTTTATGGTATTTACTGTAATCCACAAGAGCGGTGCTACACCCTGTTTTCAATCACTGACTTTCAGATCAACAGTCGCCCGTTTGACGCTGACCAAGATAAACTTAATGAGTCCGGGAACCTTGGGTCTGTGCCTAGAACCCGTGTCTCGACCGCCCAATCGTTGAATCGCTGAATACAGCTTCCTAATTCCGTTTACAATCCATTGAACCATTAAACCATTGAAACTAATGAATTACTTAAAACCTTGAGCTGCAAGCTGGCCAATAGGAACAGAGCAGCGCATTTGCCGTCCTCCTCTTTCTGACGTGATGCTCCCTTGGTTTCCGTGTTCTGTCCGTCCGTTTTTAAATAATGTGTTTCGCGGTGGTTTTTCGTGTTCTCTGAAGTGTACTCCACACATGCGCTGTGCGTCCAGATTTAAGTCTGTCACTACAGTGTCTCAAGCTGTCGGTCACTATGGGTCTGTTGGCAAATGGCTCGTCGGCCTATCCGCCATGACTTTCGGTGCTGTAGTTCTCGGTGGTGCTACCAGGTATGATTATCGTTCTTCTAATGCGCAGATTGACTGAATCCGGGTTATCTATGGTCGACTGGCATCCGTTTAAGGAAGCTCCTCCATCTTCCGAAGAACAATGGATAGCTGAATTCAACAAATACAAGCAATTTCCGGAATATCAGTAGTACGTTTATTCTGTATATTCTACACTACCAACAAAAGTCATGTACAACAACACGGTGAAATGTCACTGTCCCGCTTCAAATTCATTTGGTATATGGAGTATACCCATCGTATGTGGGGACGTATGATAGGCGCAATGTTTGCTTTACCCGGAGCATATTTCTGGTATAAGGGCTACTTCAGTTCCAGGATGAAACCGAGATTCCTCATTTACGGTGGTTTGCTTGGCTTTCAGGTTCGTTTTTGTTTATGAACAGATTGAAGTGCTAATCGTTTGTACTGAAGGTTTGAAAAGTGTTTTTGGTGGTCTAAGACATCCTTAAAGAGCAATCGGTTTTATCACCCATTTTACAATAATGTTAACCTAGACCATTTTATTAAATCGATATTTCAAACTTTCACTGTCTAGCGTGATATCACTACTCTTTTAGCTTTTCAAACATGTGTGATGGAAAACCGCAAGAAAAACCGGAAAAAGGAACACTAAGCGGGCTCACTGATTTGTGGTGAACAATTGAGGAAAAGCTTGACCCCTACCAACTAACTGTAGAACAGCTTTGAAGGGCAGTCGAACGGTGTTCCGGTCGGTCGTTGAACTAAAGGAACGCGATAGGGTTAAGAAACAAACCGTATATTTTTGCACGTTTGAAAGTGGAATAAATATTTAGTTATAATTTAGTCGGGTACAAACGGAGACGTCGAAGAGAAGAAGGGGAAAGCGCTAGGTGTGCCCGTGTTTTTTGACAGTATCCTAAAGCGCGCCAGATGGACAGTGTTCAGATCCTTCAAGCAGTTTAATTCACACTCGTAAAAGTACAAACAGAACGACCTCAATGATTAAAGTAGACGTTGAGTTTTCGGAGGTGCTAACATTCGCTGCACACGATTTGTTGCACGGCTGGAGGTGGCACTGATTTCATATTTGGCCTCTTATAGTAGGCACACATGGGAGCATGCTTCCAGAACGGATAAGTAAAAAAGCACGGCTATCTCCGCCATCTTCGGGGAATTTACACGATCACCGGTCCCTGTACTGAATTTCCGTGGCATCTTTTAAATTTAGCTCCAAAAAGGAATATAATTCAGTCCTCAGCCACTCGTAGGATGCTCAAAATGTAGCTAAGTGGATTCCTAGGTCTGTGGATGACAACGCGTTATCGGGACGAATCAAGCTGTTACAACCGAGATCTTCCCTTCTCCTTCCACCCGAACCACAACCGGCTAGAAGCCAAATGCAGGGAACCTCGTGTTCAATTCTCCAAACAGCATTTCACTTCACGATCGCTACTACCGGTTAGGCTGGAGCAGATATAATCCTCAGCGCAACGATTGCAGTCCCATTGCTAGATTAGATTCCTGGACTGTGCCGTCCACTTTGCAGGTTTTACTAGAACCAGCTCTAGACACAACTTTCAGAAATCTTTTTATCGTATTTGTTTATACTTCAACTGACTGTAGTTTCAAGGACGTCTTTTATTCGGATCTGGCCGCTCTCCTTCGGTTGATACATGGTTCTGATACAGTAATTCTTGTCGGAAATATGAACGCTCAGGTTGGCCGCCTTGGTGAGGTCAAGTCTCGTTTAGGTGGCAGGTTTGGGATAGCATCACATCGCCCAATTGATGGTTGGCGGTTGTTGCAGCTGTGCGTTGAAAATACGCCGTTTTATCGAGCGCTAGTTTTAAACACCGTGCGCGTCATTGTTATACTTGGCGTCCTTCCTCTCTGAATCAGGTTTGTTCTCAGGTGGACCACGTAGCTGTTGGTTATAGTTTGCGGGGTTCCATTCAGGACTGGCGTTCTTATTGGAGCACATACTCCGATTCGGACCATGCGTTGGTACGTTGTCATTTCCTTCTTACTTTTATTGCGCAACGACCCCATCAACAGCAACGACTGGCTGTTGAGAAATTGGCTATGCTGTTGGTAATGCATAAATACCAAACTAGCCTAGAAAGTAGGCCCAACAGTTCTCATCTAGAAGATCCTGTTACCTACTGGACTGAAATATTCCTGGCCATTCATGAGACAGGTATTGTAGCATGCAGCGCAGTTGAACAAACACTGGATCTAAAAAGAACCTGGAGTTTTTAGGTGCCAGACTGAATGTTCCTTTTGGCATTTCGTATAAGTTCAATAAGGATACCGGTAAAAACCGGAGGTCTAACCTTATCACCGATCGTGTGGCTTAGCTAGTGAAAACGTTAAAGAATTGAAAGCCACTTTTTACCTAGGGATTGTTGGCAGATTGTTCGTACTTAACGGTGCTTCTGGTCCCAGGCAACCGTTTGTCAGTGGAGCTATCAGCGAGACAGATGGCACACACCCATAATAAGTCAAGAAGGCTAGAGCGCTGGGTGGGACACTTTTAGGGTCAATTTAGCTGACCTTTTGCTTCTTTCGTGTTACCGCTACAAATTTGCAATGTAACACTCTCGTCGGTAGATTTATAACCATATACTAAAACTGTAATCCGCCATTGCATTTCGAATCTCAGACATAACATTTCTGCTGTCCCCGGTGATCTCGTGCCGGCACTTTTCAAGGAAGGTGGAGAGGCGTTAGTGCAGTTCTCGACTCGGTTGTTCCAACTTTTGTGGACGGCGGAGAATATCCCTTATTGCTGAGATCACTCGGTAGTTCTCATGTGTAATTCCCGCAAGGAGTCCGGAGCTCTTGCAAAAATTTTGGACATTAACTTGATTTAATTCATTACTAAGATTCATTACTAAGATACTTCGTCGACTCATTGGAGCTCGGGAGACAGACATTAAGGAAGAACAGACAGTTTCATTTTGGGCGAGGATGTGTTGATGATAATTTCATTCTTCGTCAGGTTCTGTAGCAATGTCATACGTACCACGGGCCAACAGTTGCCGTATTTCCCGACTATAAAAGTGCACTTGAGTTAGTGGATCACTCTATACTTTTAAAGTCGTTTAAAAACAGTGATGTACCAAACAATTATGCGAACTTTCTGTTGGCGCTTTATTCCCATACTTCAATTCAGGTTATGGTCTACGGCAAAACGTCTAACACTTTCAACACCAGGAGCAGAGTACTTTCTGACTGTCCACTTTCACCATTTTCATCACGCTAGAAGCTGTTTCGCTCTCTACTTAACATTTCAGAGTATGTTGTGCAGCTCCAAAATGCGAAGTGCTTCCGCAAGACTACGTAGATTTACTGTTGAATAATGAGGTTATGGGGTTTGGCCGGTTTGTGCACTTGGGAAGCCACATCAGCGGTAGCTTAGACGTAGTGAGTGAAATAGTAACGCGTGTCTCTGAGGTTAGGGCGGTATTCCCTAACCTAGGACACTTCTGGCGACAGAGGGGCATTTATCAGAAGTTTAGGGGTTGCAGATGTAAGGCGGCAGTGAGGGCTGTGTTACATTATGGCTTTGAAGATTAGTCGACGTCTCTGTTCGATGACTACAGTTGACTGTGGAAAGGAATCCCCATCACCCAATGTCTGTCGCAGGATGAAAGTATGGCTTCTGTACCCATGACCAAATAAAAAAACCCGCCTATTTTTCTCTTGTCTGGCTGTTTGTGTTTTAGTATTTGCCACACCACGAAGTCTGTGAGCACCTCTGGCCTTGTAGAGACAAGGTTCATTTCTGTTCAGTTTCCACAGGATATTTCAGCGACATACTTGAGAATAGCTTTTGATGAGCGCCCGTCGCGAGGTGTCTGTTCGCTTTCCCGTTGTGATAGATTGCCAACTGTAGTTGCATTTGATACCAAGGCAACCTTTAACCTAATTAACACCTACATTCTGAAAGAGTGTATCCGAAGCTTTTGTTGTTAGGAAGGCATTCTGCGGTGAGACCCCTCGTTCTAAGCCTGGACAATTTGGCGATGTCCATCCCACGTGTGACCTCGTGTCACCTAGCAGCAAACACCGTGTGATGCAAAGACCGAAAACAGCCTCACTTTATCCCGAGTGGGGCTGGGACCGACGGCATTTTATCACCGACCTTTTGCTTTCCGTATAAGTCTAATGGAATTTTCCAGCCTCGTTTATTGTTCGCTTACTTGTTTGATGAAATTCAAGATGGCGTTTTAATCGGATGTTGATAGAAGTATGAAATTATCCTCATTGAATCGAACTTGAATTACACAGACAATATTGTCACAGTCTGTGATGGTTCGCTGCTGACTTAGAACATTCACACTAGTGTGACAATTCCAGCTGGTCAATTTGACACAACAACATCACCTGCCAAGTGCAGTATGCTGTTTACTCTCCACTCACTTCGGATGCCGAGCCGTTAAACGTAATCGAGGAGTTCTATCATCGGACACCTAGACAGATATCAAAAGAAGCTCTTGCCCATTTGTGTGGATCGCTTCAGGTACATACTAAGTCCCGCGGTTTACATAGCAATGCTTGCTGGGCACTACGAATGGAAACAAAAAATCAGTAGCTGTGCACACATTCACTATGCGTTCCTTGAATGTAGAGTGTGCAAGTTCCTGTGTGAGCCCCTTCACCTCATTTCTCTCAGTTGCGACCGTTCCTGCTACCACGAATTTTCCAAGTGCTTCTTTAATTTCGCTTTAAAGACGAGATTTCACCACTTCGGATGTGCATAGGGCGTGTTGTCAACTTGACTTGTCATTTGACCTCCTCATCATACAACACGGAAGCGCACTGCAACAGTTGACGACTCTGCGAGGGATCTGGTGGACGAATGTACGTAGCTTGTGTGCTTCCTGAGAGTCGATTGATATCCTCGTCACTCATCGTCGTTTCTGGCTTGGATCTTCGCGTGTAGCTCCTGATCCATGCTTCGATATTTTTACGCACTCGCGCACTCCCGTGGCTTTGGGGGAAACGTGTTGCAGATGTCTGGCCTCCTTTTATAGTATCTACAGTTTGTATAATCATTCTTTGAGTGACTTCCATCTTTTATATTCTTTTCTTGATACACTTGTAGGCAGCCGTTCCGCCACGTGTCACAGTTGGACTGTCGTATGCCGCGAACAGAATGGCTAGGGTTCTGGGCACAAACATTTTGGCATGCTGTTTGGTTGTCTCCAGTAAACTGTCACCTAAAGCGCAGGTTCTGTCTGTATTGTCTTATTTCTTGGGTGACATTGTAACGACAACATCCAAATCATGCTCATTCCCGTATGCCTCGGTAAATTTCCATCTAACTGGTGCGTATTCACTACGTCCTAATGTCCAATATGCAGGGGTGCACGTTTCTGGGAGTCCAGTGGTTGGGCTTGTTTGAGAGCCTACTTCTTTCAACATCTATTTCGTCTACAGGTTTGATGATATGGCAGACTTTGTGGTTGCCCACACGCACTGTACACAACGATCCAACGTTTTTGGAAGATCATTAACCACCATAAAGAGTGTCGGACGCAGCTTTGAGTCCCGAGGAGCTCTGCGAGACACCTCACGTTAAGAGAAGTGGGTTTTACTCGGATAAGTGTGTTTGCGATAGACGTCCACCTACTTTAAAGTGGGGTGCGTTGTGGCAGATGTCTCCTGTCTCTTCGGGAGGCCCCCGTATACAACCTTGTCAAATGTTTGATGAACTCCACAATGACGAAAACGCATATCATTTACCAGGGTAGTCTAGTTTTAATGAACAAGTCTTTCTGTACGAAGAGAAGTGTTTTCCACTTGTTAATATCTGGTGATCCTGCAAACTGGCAAGGCCTCTCGGTTTCTGTTGCGTCACATGTTCAAAGTGAATAGTCGATTATATTACTTCACTGGAAGTTCGCAAATGCGACTGTGAAGCCTTTTCAATCTTCTCGGAGGATGTCCACGTAGCATCCGTCCTTAGCCATCTGTGTTCAAACCGTTGACGGCTTCTGATAAGAATACCGCATTAGCAACAACGGGCTGTTTGGCGCGGGTTCGGTATGCAGAAGTCTATTGACTACAGCTGACGATGTCAATGCACAGGTTGCGTTATCGTAGACACATTACGCATGCCAACCCACCACCTGTTAGGCAGCGCTCTGTGTCTGACTTTGGTTGACCAGACTTGAGGCAACGATCTGATGATTTTATGTATCACCTGAAATGCATATAAGTGGCATTGATTTGAAAGTTTGTCTTAGTAGCACGTTCCATCATCATCACCGTCATCCTCGTTATCATATTCGAGCCCTATATGTGAGTGCAATGACTCGGACTACTGTTGATCCTGACAGTGGTCCACGAAGTTGAAAAGGAATAGATGAGTACAGATGTATGGCAAAAAAGAATAGAAAAAGTAAACAGGCAATAACAATTTATTTTCGAAAACAGAAGACTCAACAATTTCGCGGATACAAGCTCGCCACTGCGGCGCAGCGCTATGGCAGAGAGTTTTTCAGTCGGCGATGTAGTTTGTCGTGAACGTCCCAACCAAGTAAACGACAACCGCTAACCTTGTTTAGCGACATGGTCCGGGCTTTCATAGTTCATTACCACGTCATTGTTCGGCCGCCTTGCGATTTCTTCCGTACGTCAGGAGCAACACTGAGTAATTTGCGATGTAGCAAAAGCTTCGCCCGCTTACGGTGAAAACGACCCAACCAACGAATACCGTGTATTGTCACTATCTCAATTTCCGGTCGCGAACTTGAACGTTCTTCAGTACGTGCCGACGGACTGCCGCGTTGTTCACAGTCATCCCACTTGGTGCAGGCTAAATGACGGAGACAGTGTTGATCAAATACCGAGAGTCTGTGTGCATCTTCCGCATGAATGGGCCAGATCTCTGGTCCATAGAGCAAAATTGAACGTACTCGCACTGTAAGCCATGTCGTTAACCGACAAGTGAACATCTTCGTGAAGTCACAAATGGCGGTATGTTCGAGATATCTGCCCGTAAGTATCCATTACACTCAGAGCGGGTATACTTACACATTTTACTGGTACTTCTCTGCGACATGTATAACCCCAATGAGCATGTCGTGCAGCCAGATCGAAAGCAATCTTTACGCTTAAAATTTTCACAACTGTTGGCTGGCAAAAGAAGTGCCGATGTCCTTGTGTCTTTCACTAAGTGGAACTACGATTCATACATCTGCAACCAGACCGGAAGCATGCCTGTTCTGCTGTTGTATGGTGCTGTCCGAGTTTTAGAAGCCGCTACAGTATGAGACCTGTGAGCGACTTGTTTGTCATAGAGAAAAGGGTTACGCCTCAGCGGTTTTTATGCGTGATATCCTACACCGTTTTTGAAAATGGAAATGTCTCGATAAGCACCAGTCATGAGACAGTTCTTCAGCCTCCCGTATGGAACGGAGGAGTGTAGTCAGTTCAAGCGGCACTCTTTCACTGCCGTCTTTGAAAGGTGCTGGGGGAAAAGACTTGAACCTAGGGCTTCATTACGTTTCAGTAATTTAACCTGTAAAGCTACTTCAGTTTCCGACAGGCGATGATCCGTAATGTTTTTACTGACCACGCAGTGTCTATCTTGTGCAGCCGAATGAGCTGGTTTGGGGTAATTGCACTGCTCCTTGAAGTGTCCGACTCATTTGTTAGGTCACCGTCGACAGCTGTAAATTCGTGAACCACCTTTTTCATTTATAATCTCACTAACACCTTGTCGACAATCAGTGCAAGCACAAGTGGGAGGGAGGGACAGGGGAACAGCTATTCCTCGATAAACGTGCTTTCTTAACCTTTTTGGATTTTTCGGGGAAGTAAGCCCAACGGTCCTTACGTAGGCTTTTCGAACTGTAACAACGAGACTGGACCTTGACGTGGTGTGATGGCTTGTGCATCTCGATGACCTATTGGGCTAGACTGGACGATGTGGCCACCACACCGACAGAGTTACTCATGCCAGGCAGGCCAGTAAGTAGAGGTCTGACAAACCGTCACCTGGTCCTCCAGGTTGGGTGTTGGAAGAAGGTTGGCATCTTTTTACGGAAAACGTACCAGCTCTGGTATACTGCCACCCACGCGCTGCCTTGCGGTATAGGCTTTTGAGCCAAAGGCTTTGGTCGAGAAACCCAATCATTCTGTCTAGATCCAGGCGCCTTGGCAGTATCTCAGCCCACACACAATTGCATACTGAATTGTCCGTCTCATAGTGTGAACTGGGTCGCCCTGTCTGCTGCATACAACAGGGTGGATAGGCGAAAACATGCTACTGCTGACCCCTCCCTCACTGTCCTATCCAACTTAGTTCTCAGGCCCCTCCTGACCTCCATTTCAGACAATTACTCCACAGGTCCCACAATAGATGTAGCTACCTGTGGTAACATTGGGCCGGTAAGTTCTATCTCTTGTCATTCAGCTTCGGGCCTCTCTCGTCCCTTGCTTAGGCCCAGAATGCGAATTAATATAGGGGCTTTCAACGTTCGCATGCTAAAACAGATAGGTCAACAGGCCGCTCTTGCACGGACGTTAGACTTATTATATGTGGATGTCTGTTGTATCTCAGAGACTAAAATCCAAGACAGTAGTCAACGTATGGAACTAACAGCACCCGCATTGTCTACCCGATACTGGTTATATCTTTCAGGTAACTGCACAGCCGCCGTTACAGATCAGGCTGGAGTAGTTAGTCCTTAGCTCGACGGCTGCAGCCGCACTGATAGATTGCATCCCTGTTAACAGTAAACTTTGTGCCGTCCGTCTAGCATGTTCAATTAAGACCAGCTTTAGACGCAAGATTTTCAGTAATCTTTTCGTTATGTCTGCTTACGCTCCTACTGACATTAGTGACGTCGATGTCAAGGACGCATTTTATTCCGATCTGGCCGCTCTGCCTCGGTCGACACATGGATCAGATATAGTTGTTCGGATCGGAGATGTGAATGCCCAGATCGGCCGCCTTGGTGAGGTCGAATCTCGTTTAGGTGGCAGATTTGGGATAACTTCACATCGATCAGATAATGTTAGGCGATTGTTACAGCTGTGCTCTGAGCATAAGCTATTTTTAGCCAGCGCCAGTTTTAGACATCCGCGTGTCAATGCTGTATTTCGCGTCTGCCTTCTCTTATTCGGACCTAGTCTCAGATAGATCACATAGCTGTTAGTTATAGGTGGCGTGGTTGCATTCAAGACTGTCGTTCTTATTAGAGCACATACTTGGATTCAGGTCATGCGTTGGTACGCTGTCGTTTTGTTCTTAATTTTTCTGGACAACGACCCCATCAACAGCAACGGTTGGCTGCTGAGAAACTGGCTTTACCATCGGTGAAACACAAGTACCAAACCAACTTAGAAAGCTGCCTTAATAGTACTCACTGCGAAGATGCTGGTAGTTGATGGACTCATATCTCACTGGCCATGCAGAAAACACGTACTGTAGCATGCGGCACAAGGGAACACAAGTTTAACAAACATTGGATTCCAGAGAAATCTCTGGAGTTGTTAGAAGCCAGACGGAAGGTTCCTCGTGGTA
>LUCH01002428.1:12091-25382 GCA_013368495.1 Paragonimus heterotremus
AGGTCACATGGCGGCTAACCGAGCTCAGTGACGTGAATGTTGTTGTTGTTTGACCGAGTTGTCTGTGAAGTGAGTGCACTTAATGATGCGGTGCAGTGAAGGCCGTAAGGAAGTTGTCTTGCTGACGACGTCTTACTTTCACCTACAGCTCGGTTGTTTGTTTGCAAGGTGTAGGCGTCTTGATGTTTTGTGTTTGAATATAGACGTAGTTATTTTTAGTAGTTAGGTCCATTGCCTTTTTTTTCTTCCCATATAAGCGTTTTCTTTTTTTTTTCGTTTGTGGTTGTGTGGCAGTTAAGCATCATTGTGAACCACTGATGTATTGCTGTCTATGCTGATGGATGATGATGACGAGGCTTTTCAAATGTTTGCGCCTCAGTTCTGGGCGGTCTTTGTCGAGGAGCTTGGTCGTATGTTCCTAAACGTGTTCAGCACAAATACACTTCTGTTGTATCTGTCGTATCTTTGAAATATTCCTGTTTCCAAAAGGTTCGCCAAGCTTTTGCGATTTTTACCCAGCTCTCGTTTGGGTCACTCGACTGTTGTGATCCGGACGGTTTAATCGTCAGTGCTATTTGTCAGGTGTTTCATGAACATTGGTCGTTTGCGATTGGGCACTTTATGTTTGCGAGCAGGTGGTCTCTGACTAACCGGTAAAACAAGACGAACAAGGATAATGAGGTGATCTGAGACAACTCGGTTATTTAAAAATGGGCGACAATCCTTAATGAAGTGGCGGCGTCGATAATTGACAGCGATATGATCTGTTTACATCCATGGTTGAGTTATATAATGCAGTATCCATTTGCTACATTATTATCGTTTGTGTTGAAATGCACTACTGGATATATGGATTCCGTGCGATGCGCGTGTTTGTAACGGCCGTTCTCCACTTCCAGTGCGTCGCGCCCGTACACTGAACATACCACCCATCCGCTTCTCGTCTGGAGTTAGACGATAGAGTTTTACGTTCATAGCAGCTGCAAGTACAGTAATGTCTGAGTGCCTAGTTTGTCTCAGAAGATTAACGAATGCATCGTAGAGGACGTTATTGACAGCGTTCCAACGATTGACTGTTGGAACATATGCGGATTTGAGAAGTAAACAACGATTTTCTGTTCTGTACCGACAGACCTTAACCAAAGTCCTACGGCACATGTACGACCATTCACTGGGATCTAGTCAAGCAGGTTCTGCTCTGCCTTGGAACTCAGTGTTATCCACACTCCAGCCTGACCAAGACATTCGACTTCATCCTTATCAAAGATCCTGAGTTCGAACCCACCTATCCCTAGCATTATTCAAATTGAAGTGAATTCAAGTGAAATTCAAGTGAAGTACAATGCTAGAATCATAAAAATACGCCTCCAGACTTGAGGAGGTGTTTGCTAGAGCCGCTTGTTGATCTTCAAATCGAAGGGTGTGGACATTAAAAACACCGACGTCCACCGGTTGTCTTGACTGAAAGATAGATTAGTTAGCAACAAAGGAGGTGAAAAATGAAAATAAGCGAACTGGTCTCTCACGGTAACAGTAACTCTTTTTAAGCCCCGCTCATTAAAACAGCGGAAAGGGGTTCATTCGAGAGACTCTACCTCGAGTCTCTGATTCAAACGTCTAATCTGCGAGACAATGAAAAATAATTTTTTTCGGGGCCAACGACTTAACAGTTCTACTCATTCGGCGGTAAGAGGCTTATCTAACCCGAGAGCGCAGTGAGTGGAACAATGTGGTACCTGTTCAATTTCTACTAAACTCCTGTTCACCGATCGCTTGATCTTTTTAGTGGTTTATAGTATTTGACGTTAGTGCTTTAAGTGTGTCATTTCTACAATGCTTTTCAATTGTCTGCGTTTTGGAAAATATATGGGCCTCCGGGCCGTCCAGTTGGTCAGTTGTGCTATAGCAGCGTCATCCGAATCCGTCTGAAACCCATTGTGTGACTACAGCGCATGTTTGCGGCGTCCATACGCTATCTAATGTCATATTTCGAGATTGTTTTTTCTCAAACAAACAGACGACTATAGGAATATACTTTACGATAACCATGCACACAACTTCCTGCTGTTTCGATTTTCAAACGGCGTTGCATCTCTCTTTCTCCGTCAAACTTGATATGACCGTTTTTATAGTTTTTGGCGTTTACCGCCTCCGCTTTTAATCTTAATCACTAAGATGTACACAGTTCTACAAAATGTTAATTTTAAATCAGAATTACATCCCACGATTTAGGTGTCTACCTGCTGTTCATTAGCTTTGAGCGGTGTGTCCTGCTCGAGAAGGTAACTTGTACTCAGAACACACGAGTGTGTCTTGTTCATGAATATAGATGTGCTGTTGAAGTTCCCGTGTCGTTTTGGGCATGTTGAAAATAGTCGTGCTGCTACGGGGCATCCGGAGTATTCAGCGCTGTTTAAACGGTTGTTGTCAGTGTCATCACCATCACCACCATCAGGGAGTAGTACATCAATAGTTGTCGATTATGCTTAACTGCCATACAGTTATAGAGGAAAACTCAAATCCTAGTGTTGAACAGCTTGTGGTGTCTGGCGAATAAAAAAGACGGAAATATGGCGACTTTTGATCATGGACGGTCGCTTGACCGAGTAAAAGTGGATTAGTTACCTACAAATAATTATTACACACATGCAATGAGTCACTAGTGGTTGAATTGGACTTCGAAAGTCAACGTGTGGTAACGTTTCTGATTGATTTTTGTGACCGTGAGTTTTTCGTGTAGGTGTTACAGAATGGCTGCAGTCTGCACGGCATTCCTCAGTACCATTCAGCATTCCCGATGTCAAGATCACTGTCATTACGGCCAGTAACTTCCTTTGCAGGGAACATGCTTGGGGCCCGTCAGTATTTTAAATTTACTAGAATAACAATATTAGCATTTATTTATTGCATGTTTATTTTTTCAGGAGATCCCCAGAAGAAGTCGATCGATGACCAGCATAAAGCGGAAAGTTAAAAAATCTAGTTGAGGCATGTAGTACTTTAAACCATAACAGTAGTCATGTTTTACATGGATCAAAATGCCAAGTACATACATGAGCTGCTTATTTCTTGACTTGCAATGCGGAGTAGGAGTTATTACTGCAGGTAGTAGTAGTGCATTTCTTTATTGATGGGAAGACTACCTAACCGGCCACTTCAATTGTAAATCGTGATGGTGCAACCGTTTCTTCGCAGTGTGTGACGAGATTATTCTTCGATCACAGTTTGCCTCTAGTATGTCGTCGTCATTTTTTAGTTTAACCATGTTACGGTCGAAAACGAACAACCAAAACGAAAATAGTATAATCGTGAAAATTTTAAAAGGTTGCAAATTCGGTTATTCATTTTCACAGACATGTGTGGAATATGCAGAGTTATTGCCCCTAGATTCCTGTGTGCGATCGCTCAAGATAAGTCCATGATAATTTCACTTATTGTCCAGGTTGTCGCAGCTATCGTGAGTAGCATTTACTCTGATTGTTCCTGTTTCCATTCCTTTAACATTCCGCAATCAGACATTAGACTTACTATACGGTTTCGGTTCGGAATCGTTTTGACGCACATCTGTTACCATTCCATTTTAACAAGCTCATCATCATCATCATAGCAGCCATGAACCTGCCCAGGCAGCCGCTCACCTCAACAGTGACTTGGAATATCCTAGAAGAAAGCGCTACTGAGAAGATTGAAACTTAGTAAAAGACTAAACGGAAGAACTAGAAATGCTATTCTCGCTGATATCTCATCAGCAATATTACAAACTGACGAGATAGTGCTACCCAAGTATGTGAAACTGTTCACAGTCTCAAGCGGATTACCTGCAATGAAGAAAGTAGGAGTGAAAATTCCCCAGTCTTGAAACAGCAGTTTGCACCCTGGAGGTGCGAAACGCATTCCATACAAACCAGCTCGGTCACTCACCTTGTTCAACATAATATGCATGTCTTCAGCAGAGGGGCTAAGTAAGACAGCATCGTCCGCGTACTCCAGATCGGTCAATCTAGCGCCAGAAAGAATCTCAACATCAAGCCCACTGGATTCGCGAAGCACACCCTCCAGAATGTCGTCCATGACAAAAGTGCATAGGAAAGGAGAAATCAGACACTCCTGGCGAACACCACTGGAAGTGATGAACGCTCCAGTCAATTGTTCATAAGCTCTTACCTTGCTTGTAGAGTAGGCTTACAGTGATCTCAATAGGTTCACTTATTTCTCTGGTGCTTCCTTGCAGAGAAGACAGCTCCAAAGAACATTACGAACAACTGAATCGAAAGCAGCCTTCAAGTCCAAAATGACCAAGACCGTCGGTTGCCTGCAAGAGTGCCGATGTTCAGAAATCCATCAAAAGATAAAAATATGATCAACGCCCCTCGACCGGATCGGAATCCTGCCTGTTCTTCGCGTATCTGCTTTCATCTGGACTTAGTGAGCCGACGTGGAATGAAGCAAGTGAGTAACTTGGACGCAATTGACACCAAACTGATGCCTCTGTGGTTGTCACATAGACTTCGGGCCCCCGTTTTGAAGATGGGAACTACTGTTGACAAACACCAATCGCGAGGTACCTCTTCAGTCTCTCGAATTGTCTGGAGGAGTTTTGTCAGTTCCGATATCAACCTCTCCTTGACATCCTTGAAAAGAGAAGGAGGGAGGAGGTCTGGACCAGGAGCCTTATTACGCTTCAGTAACTTGAGCTCCAGAATCACTTATGGTTCCGACGGAGGACCGTCTGGAATGCAGTAACTGACCGATTGGGTCTCATCGTCCACATGATCTGGCTGAGGCCAGCTGAACTGTTCTTCAAAATGTTCGGCCCACCTATCAAGTCGGCGCGATTGACTGGTAATAAGTGAACCATCTTTTTCACATATGGTTTCACTTACACCGACTCGACGGCCAGTACAACCACGGATCAGGGAAAAAAGCTTTCTGCTATTCCCAGATAAGAAGGCTTTTTCCATCTCATGCGATTGTTCGACCAAGTAGTGCTTACGGTCTTTGCGCAAGCTTTTAGTCAGCTTACGTTTAAGCACTCGACGGTCTTCATCATATTCAGAACCAGGTGGGATCGATCGACGCTTGTTTATTAGGTTTATCGACGTGATAGAAATCCAGTTCTGTCGCAGCTGAACAGCCCCATCGGAACATGCTTGTTCACAGCATGCTTTCATAGCGTCAGCGATTTGTTCCCAGTGTTCATTAGGATCCTTCATCTCACTCGAACTGGGCAACTTGTTCACCAACGCCTTTTGGTAAGCGTCCTTTACACTCTCATCGCTCGAATGCCAGTTGAGTACCTTGCATTTACGAGCGTAGGTCCTCTGGGCAAATGATAAAACAAAACGGGCACGCACAACACCATGGTCCGAGTCCAGGTGGTTGCTCCAAAAGGCACGACAGTCCTTAACAGAGTGGCGCCACCTGTAACTAACTGCTATATGATCCAACTGTATCCACGGTTGGGAAGCACAAGGTGGTCTCCAAGTAACACACTGCTTCTTCCTGTGTTGGAACGCGGTGCTCGAAATATAGAGACCGTGAGATGCGCACAGCTGCAGCAGTCTTTCACCATTATCAGTGCGTTGTGCCCGGACACCAAACATACCTCCCAGCCGTTTCTCATCCGGAGAAAGACGACCAAGCTGAGCATTCAGATCGCCCGCTAGTATGATGATGTCTGAGTGTTTAGTTTGCCTCCGAAGGTCAACGAGAGCGTCATAGAACGCATCTTTGGTAGCATCCGAACTGCTGTCCATTGGAGCGTACGCCGATATAATGAATACGCAACGCCTTTCTGATTTGCGTCGAAAGACTGTAACCGCCGTATTGAGTCTGACAGCGCACAAGCGACTGTTAACTGGGACCCAATCGAGCAAGCATTACTCCACTCAGTGCGATTCTCACTCCAGCCTGACCGCGACATTCATTTTCGACGTCACTAGAAACCCTGAGAGAGAAACGCTTGGGTCGACAGTCATCTAGGGGTGAGCTCAAGTGAATAACGGTGCTATAATGGTAGATTTGCGTCCCCGACGTGCAGCACACATCAATACCCAGACTTGAGAAAGTACTTGCCAGAGCAGCTTGCTGGCCGACTTGTCGAAGAGTGCGGACCTTGAAGGCGACAATGTTTACCAGTTGTCTTGACCTCAGGGAATATTTATCGCTCGAAAGCACATGGAAAGTAGAAGACGTGGGAGGTGAAAGAAAGTTGTATTAGGTGAATAATGTCACTGTTGACAAAACGATAACTTCTGATACTTCCCGGTCGTTTATTGCCGCGGAAGGGGGTCGATTTGAGGGACCTCACCTCGAGTCTCTGACTCAAAAGTCTGACCTGCGAGACAACAGGATACAGAGTTTTCTTGGGGGACCCTACCTGGAGCCAATTACTCAAGAGTCTGACTCACATGACAGTAAGGTGCTTGTCTAGCCCGACGGCGCAGTGAATAAGACATTGATGTCTGATCCTGAACACTGCTGCGCGTAATGGGTGTACTCGAAGCGACATCGGGCTGTTCCGAGATACTAGATGTTTTTCGACCGTATTGGATAATACACCGGCGGTCACGGTCAATCGTTGGGCGATCGAAGTGCTTTTTGTTTGAGGGTACCTGTTCTAACCCCCTTCTTACTGATACGGAAGACAGCAGTGCACCAACTGTAAAAATAGTCCTGTTGTATGGCCATAGAATCGTGCCTCACTATCTAGCCACTCCCATGCGATCAGTAATGCGATATTCGACCTTATGATTGCATCTGCCCTACTTCTGGCTACTCTCCTTTGGTTTATCCGACAAGGTTGTACTTGGGAAGACCGAATTCCCAGTCAACATGGACTTCTGGATCGACGCAGTGTACAAACCTGACCACTATATCAAGGTAGCTGTATTAATTAGGCGAGTCAGGTGAGGTCAGGTGAGTATTGAAGATCGCGCCGCCGGGAATATATTCTTTTCAGGTTAAGGCGAACCCAGTATATGTAGCCCACCGCTTGGATCAGTTGTCCGGTGTTGAAATTTGAAGTTAACTTCAAACGACTTACGTGAGCGTTTGTTTCAACATCTGTCAATGTGTAACTTCGATTTAGGCTGTTTCCATCTTTTAAAACAGTTCATTCCCTTGACGAACTTGACTAAAACACTGTGGAGACGCAATTCATGTGATGTTTCCGGAATAACATTTCCTACATTCTGATCACACATGGACATGTAACTAATTTCAAACGAGTCAGAAATCCACAGTGCGGAAGTCAAGGCGTAAGGGAGTGAATAGATGCACACAAACACTGGAAGTCAAGATTTTGGGAACGCCGACTACCAGGGTGATCGCAGCGTCAATACAAATTGTTTTTGAACACACATGGGAGGGGCTGTAACGTTTTCTAGCCAAATCCTCAGCATACTGGAGCATGCAGTTCCGGTTGCTCCGAATAATCACCGAGAACGCGTCAGAAACTTTGACTTTGTGTCCTGTTTGTATTATATGCCTTGCAACCAATTATGCTGAGTGCTGTCCACCGGCCTCTATGCCTATGTCTTGCGTTTCTAACTGAGTTTCCAGCCATTTGGGAACGTGCTCTTCAATACAAACAGTTTGTTGTCAGTTTGTCCTCCCTATGTGGCTCATACTGCACCTACACGAATATTTGTATAAACTGTGAGATGTGACGGTCGTACACTGTTTGTTCGCAACCGGGGCGACTAGTAGAGTTCTCGTTCGCTGTACTATACACAGTTTTATAACATTATAAATCCTGGATGCAGCAGCTGTTAGACGCTCCCTCGTCACTGTTAACAAGCTATTCCCTAGGAACCGGGGTTCTAAATACACCGTTCTCTTCGGTATCCTAGTCACTTCTACTGTTGGGAAGATTGCTGTGCTGTACTTTCTAATAAATCACAGGGGGTACCCGTTGATCTGCAGAGTGTCTGTCAGTAAGTCGAACTCTGGCTGTAGATTGTCTTATGTACAAATCTTCCGTGCTCTGTAGAAAAGCATCCTAACTAGACTTCTCTTAAGTTGCATCGAACAGAAGCTTTCGAAATACATTTACTCTCCTGTCAAGGCAGGTTTCCTATAGACGGATCATCCTACAGTGCCATCTGATCTTTCAGTGACTAGAATGTCCAGGTACGGAAGACAGTCATTCGCCTCGTTCTGTCTCATGACTTCTAAGTTTGGGTGAGCTTGGTTCGACTTCGAGAATAGCGTATTTGACCTCTCAAAAAATGACTAGAATATCAGCTACATAGCGTCTGTATAACACCAGTTTTGTCAGGCTTCCACATAACATGGATTCTGCTTTGGCCATGAAACAATCCTATCTTATTATTTTGTTCTTTTTTCATGATCTACTCTTTCAGTTCCTAAACCTTGAGTAGACGGGAAGCTTCTATCTAGTGGAATGATAATTCAGTATATGTATTACAACCGAGCTCCGGTCGTGCGTTTTTGCCTGCAAGGTAGCTGACATGACTGTCTGACACTTATTTTGAGCCTGAGTATCGTATAAGTTAATCGAAGGCGTTCGTTGTCATGTAACTGTTTCGCTACAGAGACATGTCTGGTGTCTGCGAGTGACTCGATTAGTTACCTTTATTTGCGTAGGAAATGAGCTACTGAAAATTTTCCCATTAGGTTAATCGGATGAATTTCTCACAAGACAGTAATAGACTGTGAATTCGTCGTGCAGCCACGATTGCCTGCAGAACCACATGATTTTGCCCTCTGTATGACTGGCTATTGAGTCCGTTAGACTGGAGTACAGAGATTATAATGAAACGCAATATCATCACTGTCATCTGTGCATGTTGATAAAAGAATGCTCAGGTTTATCGTGTTGGTATCAGTTTGCTGACCACTGCAGTGACATTTAGTCGCGTTAACCGTTAGGTTACGTTTTCAGTGCAACGCTGATAAGCAGCTGCTGAATACACTGATGGGTTGTGAAATCTCATGTGCGTTCCGATGTTGTTTGTCCGGAGGCTGGTCTCTCAGTTAATGTAACACAGCTTCGGTCTTACCAACAAGCGGTCGTATAGGTCTGGTTGCCCTTTTTTGAATGTAGATGCAATTTCACGAGGTAGGCAAACGTGATCACTATGAAGAACAACAGTCGAGTTTGTTTCTTGGACAGACCTACGAAACTTGGCTAACAAATTTTGGAACGCAAACAGTGTGGACGACAGAGAACCAATGCCCAAGTCACAGGTTCGGTAGCGGCTTGCCACATTTTGGGAAATCGGTGTGACGTCCGACCAAAATTGTATAATACCTAGCTTAAATGTGTACTTTGCCATCGTCCACACGCAGAGCACTACAAGAAACTCCGTGTACTCTGGACTAACATTTGTTTACAATTTTCTACTTGGCAGACTCTGTCTATCGAGGGTACTGTGCTTCATCTGAAAAGGAGCGTTACAATGGAAAGCTCTTGGGCCATGGAAAACCCAAATTAATTCAGTTCTGATAGAGCTGTACATACTACTTCTAGGGTGATGGTGTGGGCTGGTACCTGAAGTGGGCCTCTCATCGTACTGTGTAATAGTAAGGAAGAATGTGCTAAATGCTTGTATATTATATTCTTTTTAGGCGTAACGTACCACCATATGTCATATCATTATATTCCCAGTGAACCGTACTTATCGTGGTTTCAACACGGTGGTGTATGGTTACACTGTGCACATCTAGTCTATTCGCTTTTAAATCCGTTTTCACAGATTATTTTTTGGGACTCTTTCGTAAGAAATAACCGTGGTCTGTAGCGTGGTAATCAGATCGGTTGGGCGAGCTTGGACTTCACACGGTGAGGCAGATGAGCAATCAACTATACGTCTTCTTCAAGGTAAGGAAGGGTCCAAAATAATCCACTCCCATTGGCTGAAGAGGGGAACCATGCACATTTATTCGATTAACAGGAACCGGAGCCGTCAGTTGTTCTTGAAACTTCAAAAATCACGTCAATATTATCCACTCGTTCTACTGACTCCATTCGCAACAGATCTTCCTACTATCCGCTACTTTACCTGATAACTTAACATGTGCGTGGCATATATCCAAATCTTTTGTTTACGGTAGTAGCGAATAATGGGCTACGTGACTATACGCTTAGCTGACAGAGTTGAACCATTCATAGAATCAGGTGGCAAGTTCGTGTGCTGCTGTTTGCTACCATCTTTGAGTAGTCCATTCACTATGGTTGTGTTGAACTTACGTAAATTATTAGATTTTCCCACGGAATATTATTTGTTCCTCGATGACAAGAAAGTTCTAAATGAAATACTCCATGCAACCCCTAGTTCCCCTGCTCATGGGGATTCTGGAATTGTCCACGATATTCCAGACTGCTCATCTTTTGTTTACAGTTCCGCGATGTGCATCATCACCTTAAGCTCTCGAAGGCTGCTCGTACTGAAATGAGTACCGAGATCTGGGAACCGAAACCTGTCATGCGATAAGCCAGGAGAGTGGATTCTGTGCATATTGATGTGCTGTATGTGACAGCGGGACGCTTTGCCAGGTATTGTGCATGGTGTTATTTGGTATACAGACTGCATTGTTTTTCTAAGATTGCGAATGTGCATGTTCTGTTTGCTTGTCTTCTTCACTTTTGGCATCATTGTCCGGTTGTCGAATAAATGTAGGGTTCACAGTATGCGCATACATTCGTCTCTCTTCTGTGAATCAGACACTTGCTCGTAAGTAAACTTCAGTAATAGACAGTAACAACAGAACACATTCGAGACTAACGGGATGTTTTGGGTGGATATATGAGATCGGACAGAAATCTTACCTTAATGGCTCCACTGAAGTCACTTTTCCGAACGCTTGTTTGTAAACATGTAATGTCGTCTGGAGCCTAATACTTGCAACTGTCACAACGAAACGCAAAAGTGTAGGTTAGCTTGATGCAATATACTCTTCATTGTTCAGTCGTACACTGCAACGTAGACAGCCTCATTGGTTTCGTATACCTTATTACGATAAGACCATTAATTTTGAACATAATTGTAATTCGGTGCTAACGTTTCACACAACTCTTCTCACAACCATTTAATCATTATGTTTTGTCTTGTCACATACATGTAGCTCAGTGATCGTTGTTTTGTTTTTGTTAACGTCTTATGCTGGACCACACTGCAACCGTTTGGTATGGGCCTACATTGTAATTAACTGTTCTTACGCATTCGGTTCCCGAAAATCACTTATGCGCATCTATAACCTACTGAGTTGACTAAATCGATGTTATGTTGGCAAACTGCATCTGAACTTCGAATGAGTAAATCAAAACCCAGGATAACTGTCTTTGAAGATTCCACGATCCACAGTGATCTGACATGCTTTACCGAGGAAAGACATCTTGTGGTGCTACTGTCTAACAGTCGAGCCTGATTCGATCTACTGAAGCATTAGCCATATTCCAATCGTGGTGATGTGTCGTTTCAATGCTGGCAAACATCAAGCTATGTGTGGACGTGCTTTTGTGCGATGGTGCACTTCGTACGACCGTGTCGGTTGATCATGACACGTAAACCGCCTTGTATGTACTTAAGTGCGACACTAATGTCGGTCTGAATGCCACATCAGCTAACGTACTGTTTGTCAGTACTTTGGATTGGAATGTTAACTGCTGGTTTATCTGGTTGAACGTATTCCCATGTCCCTCAGCCTTGATAGGAGCGACAGCTATGTGATTTACGCCTAGCGCGAGGTTGTTTAACAACTTCCATGCCAAGATTCGTTTCGACCTCACGATACTCATCCGCCTTTAGGTATGCTATTAGGTCTGTTATGAGACGTATTTGTGCTTCGAAATCTGATTCAGTTTATGCCTCTTATTTCTGCCCTCACAGTTTTTTGTTCATTTTCAATGTGCTTATTGTGTTACTACTGCCCGTATGACAAAATGTTGAAGATGCCGTGTGTCAGTCTGTCGGTACGTCTGTTCCAATTATTTTCCCCAGGGTTTGTTGGGCTGGCTAATGGTACGAAGCGGTCTGAAAGAACCACAACCACCCGTGGGACATAAACCGGACGAACCATTTTCGGGCGTACCTCGGGTTGGTCATTTTTGGCTTTCTGCTCACCTGGTCTCGGCGGTCGTACTCTACAGTCTGTTTCTATGGGGTAGCATGGACCATCTGGCAAAACATCCTCCGGTACGTTTTAAAACGAGGCTCGTTTGTTGCGAACACCACTTGACTTCTTGTCACATTTGATACAATACGATTTATTTCTATGTGTACCTTATTTCAATGTTGCATCTTGTCATTCACTCATGATTGCGAGTGTCACATTTTCACGGGCTTTCTGGTCAGCCCTTCTCGTAGAGAAGCACCATGCTCGAGTTTCCCGCTTGTTAGTGCTTGTCATTAGTGCATATCCTTGCCACAGTCGAATGTGGCTGATCGTTTACACATGACAAATCACTCATGTCTAACGTGGGGTCAGTACTGCAGTCGTCAGCCCGGTTGCCTCACGAGATCGTGACCGGGGTTCTAGTCCCGACAGTGTCAAGGATATATACTACTGACGCGCCCTCACAGAAGCGAAACTCGAGTCTAGTGGTTTTTTTTCGAAGGGGGCTGACTGGAATGACTCTGGGAACGCGAGAGGTACAGTCAATTGTGAGTGGTGTTCAACCTGTAGTGGACCAAAATTCCCTACTGCTCACCAGTAAACAACACTTCGTTATATGTCGGGATAATGTCGCTAAACATAATCACACATGCGATCGGACAACTGCGATGTTATGAGTGCGCTCCGGCTAACTCAGTGGTAACGATGTCACTTGCTCTGCATACGGTTGTGGGTTTGAGTCTGAGCTATCTACTGCGTAGTTTAGCGTAACTTGATAATACCATGCAACCCGCATGTGTATCGCGGGTGTATCGCATAAAAAGGGAAAATCGTTTGATAAGTTTAATGACGGTGACCTGAAACTACGTCTGTATAATGGTTGGCGGATAGGACTTTCCACCAGTCACCCATCCCTGGGAATAAACACACTTCCTTTCTGAAGAAACTTACAAGGTACAGTGATTTTTGAATTGGATATCTTATTGGAAGAAATATGTCATTCAGTGCCACACACAAAACTTTTTTAGAGTTGGAGTGACCCTTGTCTATTACGACAGTCTCATCGAACTAAACCCTGTTTATCTGTGCGATGATCGTGTGACGGACTACTAGTATACATGGAGTTTTTCTTGTTAGATTTTGCATTTCAGGTTGAACATCACCCATAATTGATCGCAGCTGTCGCATTCCCATAGACTTTACAGTCGGC
>LUCH01002428.1:28680-43474 GCA_013368495.1 Paragonimus heterotremus
AGTTGATGGACTCATATCTCACTGGCCATGCAGAAAACACGTACTGTAGCATGCGGCACAAGGGAACACAAGTTTAACAAACATTGGATTCCAGAGAAATCTCTGGAGTTGTTAGAAGCCAGACGGAAGGTTCCTCGTGGTAGTTCACATAATAAGTCTAGGAGATATATCCGTAGGAAACTGAAACGTGGTCTAAAGGCTGATCTTGAGGTTTTGTTGGTGGAAAAAGTTAAAGAAATGAAAACCGCTTCTGCATTCGGGAACACCGGTAAACTCTTTAAGGTGATGCGTGCCACTGGTCCCAAGCGACCGCCTGTTAGTGAAGCTATCAGCGAGGTAGATGGCACACTAATTCATAGTAAGTCCAGAAGGTTAGAGCGTTGAGCGAAACACTATGAGGGTCAATTTAGCTGGCCTCGTGCTTCCATTGTGTTGCCGTCACAAACTTGTGGCGTAGCACCCTTGTCAGTAGATTTAGAACCACCCACTGAGACTGAGGTTCACAATCGCATCTCGGTTGTCAATTATAACAGGGCTACTGGTCCAGATGACCTCGTGCCGGAACTTTTCAAAGAGGGTGGAGAGGTGTTAGTAAAGACCTTGACTTAGCTGTTTCAATTTATGTGGACGACGGAGACCATCCCTCCGTACTGGAGTCACTCGATAATAGTTCCCATATTCAAGAAAGGAGCCCGGTGTTGTTGCGAAAACCATAGGAGAATTAGTTTGACTGCAGTCATTTCAAGGGTTCTGGCATCCATTATACTTCGTCGACTAACAGCAGTTCGCGAAGTAAACGTTAGGGAAGAACAGGCAGGGTTTCGCTCTGAGTGGGGGTTGTATAGATCAAATTTTTACCATTCGTTAGATTCTCGAGCTGAGTGATGTGTACCGTCGGCCAACAGTCGCCGTATTCCTCGACTGTAAAGGTGAGTTCGATTCAGTGGATCGATCTACACTTTTATAATCACTTAAACACAAGAATGTATCGATTAAGTATGTGAACACACTGTCAGCGCCTTATTCCCATACTTCAGCTGAGATTAGGGTTTATGGCAAAACTATCTGACAGTGTCAGCACCATGAGCGGCGTACGTCAAGACTGTTCCCTTTCACCATTTTTGTTCACTTTCGTCATGGATGAAATGATGGAGGACTGTCCGCGGCACTCACAAGATGCTGGCGTGGACCTCCTACCTGGTGGAAGGCTGATTGATCTTGATTGTGTTGACAACAAGGTGTTGCTGGTTGACATTTCCCAAGCAGCACAAACAACGCCAAACGCAATTTCGCGTTCTGCCAAGTACTTCGGAATGCGCTTTACAGCTTTAAAATGCAAAGTGCTTCTGCAAGATTGCTGTGATTACGTAGATTTAAAGTTAGATAATGAAGTCATGGAAGTTGTTGACCGGTTTGTATATCTGGGTAGCTGCATCAGCGGAATCGGCGGCGGAGGTGTTGGGAATGAAATGGAGGCGCGTATTTCCAAGGCTAGGGCGGTGTTCGGTAATCTGAGACACAAAGAGGTATTTCCCTGAAACCTAAGGGTCGCGTATATCAGACAACAGTGAGGGCTGTATTACTTCACGGCAGCGAATTCTGGCCACTCAGGGTAGAGGACGTGAACTGTTTTCAGATATTCGACCACCGATGTTTGCGTTCAATCGTCCATATCAGGTGGCACCAACGAATTAGCAACGAAGAGCTTAGGAAGCGGGCGTTTGGCATTGCTTGTCAAAAGAGTTCTTTTGTTCAGTCACTAAATTTGCACAGATTTAGGTGGTTAGATCATGTACTAAGGATGCTAACTAGTCGTTTGCCAAATCGAGCGCTGTTTGTCGATATTGCAGGTGGCTGGCGTAAGGTGCGAGGTGGACAGATGATGACCTGGCGTAGACAAATGAAGTCGTTCACGGAACGGTTTGTCACTGTAGATCAGGTTTGTTTCTCGGGCTGGAGCCCTCGCGACTCACAGAGTCAGTGGCTTGACACGTTTGGTGAGATGGCGGGTAACCGAGCTCAGTGGCGTGAACGTTGTCGTTGTTTGTCCGAATTGTCTGTGAAATGAGTGCACTTAATGACGCGGGGGCAGTGAAGGCCGTAAGGAAGTTGTCTTGCTGATGACGTCTTACTTTCAGTTACAGCTCAGTTGTACGTTTGAATATAGACGTAGCTATTTTTAGTAGTTAGGTCCATTCCCCTCCCTTTCCTTTTTGCTCTCTTCTCATATAGGTTTTTTCTTTCTTTTTTTTCGTTCGTGGTTGTGTGGCATTTGAGCGTCAGTGTGAACCACTGATGTGTTGCTGTCTGTGATGATGTTGATTGGCTAACACAGACGCCTAATGGCTATACAACCTGAGTAAGGATATTATCTTGGAATTTCGAGCCTTGGAAAGTGACTTGATTTTGGAGGACTGTTTCCATACATTGAAAAACATTTGAAAACATTTGAACTTACAGTGTACACAGACGGAGTAAGTGTTGGATTTCAACAGTGTCGTCCATTTCCCAAGAGCTGTTCAGCTGTTCCGATACCGAAAAGTCATCACGTTGCCAACGTAACGCGAACATCGGGCATACGATCATTCAAAGTTCGGTTATTCTCCATTTATCCATTTCAAGCCCCGGATCAGGCAATACCTTGCAATACATACATTTTGCTGATGTGACGACGGCCTGTAGGTTCTTTAAGTATATTTCTGTCTCAGTACTCTGCAAAATTGAATGTGGTTTTGTTGTACACGGTGCACTTTACGAGCGGAAACGACATTAAAAGATACCAGAATCTTAGATGGTTACGCCTGGCTCGCCATACACTTTCGCGTCGATGCCGCAGCCAACTGGCGGTCAGGTTCATCTCTCAGGATGGTGCTGTCGCGATCCAGATTGGACGACTACTGAGGCTAAGAAAGATGGTGACTGGGTCGGTTCGTTGAGGTGAATGTTGTTATTGTTTGGTTGAGTTTTCTGCACTTAATGGTTCCAAGCAGTGAAAGTCATAAGCCTTACTTTTACTTACAGTCCGGTTGTTTGTTAGCAGAGTGTATATCTTGTTTGAGTTTGTTCGTATCTGCTCTCAATATTCATTTCTCACTCCCTCAATTTTTGTTCGGTTTTTAAAAAACTTTTTCCCCGTCGGTTATTTTTGATGGTTTAGCCTATGCATTTGTTAGCGATGGTGACAGGATCAATGAAATCCTTGTTTTGTTATTAGGATGGTTACTAAAAAGAGTTTGCTATTCACCTTGTTTAAATGCTTCTGGATAATTTGCAGTTGGTTGATTTCATCTTCCAGAGATGAGGTGATCACAACTGACATTCTGCAAGTGCCTCGACTAGATGGTTTACAGCATACGTATGAGTCTGTCAACTTATGCCACCGTCATTCTTCATTACCGTTGTGACAGTCGAGCTTCTACAATTCCAGCGCTTTAACGAAACGAACGAAATCAGATAATCTTGTTAATATTCAGTGCTCTCAGTTGGAAAAAATGAACGGCTCTTTGGACTGTTATTAAAAAGACGTTGCTGCTGTCACATGAGTAGGCCTCGACAGAAACGGAATTTTTTCTGCAAACAATGCATTTTTTTGACGGTGTGAAACAAGGATCTTAAACTGTTCGAGTGGTCATCACGCACACTTTTTGTTGTTTGGGATGCATGCAGTGTAGTGATAATCAAGGGACTCGTGTACTTTGCCCCCAGTACGAAATCAAGGCATACCAGACGAAAGGTTGTAGGTGAAAGAGAGGGCTAGGGAACTTGTTCGGATACATCAGTGGGCTGCTCAGCTCGACCGACCAGCATGTAGATAAGTCGGAGTAGAGTTACAGTTCTGCCTTTATTACGAAATGTCAAATGCAATGTGAAAACCGGCGAAAAGTAAAGCCATGCAGGCCTGTTTTTTTAAGGGGAAGCTTGCAAAATAGCTTAAAAAATGAGTGCAAACTTACGCTTACTTCCCTTGGCTGTTGTAACATACAGTACTTGTTAATATGCAATTATGTAGCTAAATTGGAAACAGACTTTTTTAGTTGGTACTATATCGTTAACGCGTAAAATTTGTCGGGTGTTTAGTTAATTCACGTCGAATGTCTTGAAAAATATCGCGCATCTGAAAGCCTGTACAACTTTTTTTGTTGAAATCGGTGCAAACCGAATTGTTCGGAAATAACGGAAGAGAAGTTGATATGATTTAGCTCATAGAATCCTTATGTGTAAATTCAAACGATCAGCATGAGGGTAGCTACACACTTTGTACACGAACGACTCATTTGCTAGTTAGGGTTAAACGATCTTTCGAAGCCACCTCGTTTAGGTTCCCGCTTTTAAGTTCCCCTACACCTCGATTGGATTAGTGAACAGTCTCTTGTGCGCTGTCAGACCCAATACATCGGTAAAAGTCTGTCGACGCAAATCAGAAAGGCGTTGTGTATTCATTATATTAGCGTACGCCCCAACCGACTGCTGTTCAGATACTACCAAAGATGCGTTCCATGACGCTCTCGTTGACCTTCGGAGGCAAACTAAACACTCAGACATAATCATACTAGCGGGCGATTTGTATGCTCAGTTTGGTCGTCTTTCTCCGGATGAGAAGCGGCTAGGAGGTATGTGTGGTGTCCGGGGCAGAACGTACCCACAGTGGCGAAAAACTGCTGCAGCTGTGCGCATCCCACAGTCTCTGTGTTTCGAGCACCGCAATCCAACACAGGAAGAAACACTGTGTTACATGGAGACCTCTGTGTGCTTCTCAACTGTGGACACAGTTAGATCATATAGCAGTCAGTTACAAGTGGCGCTACTCTGTTAAGGACTGTTGTGCCTTTTGGAGCAACTACCTGGACTCGGACCATGTTGTTGTGCGTATCCGTTTCGTTTTGTCATTTGCACAGGGGACATACGTTCGTAAATGTAAGGTACTTAACTAGCATTCGAGTGATGAGAGCATGAGGGACGCTTACCCGGAGGCGTTGGTGAACAAGTTGTCCAGTTCGAGCCAAGTGAGTGATCCTAACGAACACTGGGACCAAGTCGCCGCAGCTATGAATGCATCATGTGAACAGGTATGTTCCGAAGAAGTTGTTCAATTGCGGCAGTACTGGATTTCCGTCACGTCAATAAACCTCATGAAAAAGCGTCCATTGATCCGACCTGGTTCTGGATATGATGACGAAAAGCCTGCGCAAAAACCGTGAACATCACTTGATAATAAAGTCGAAAGGAATGGAAAATGTCTTTTTATCTGTGAATAGTAGAAGGCTTTCCTCCCTGATCCATGGTTGTACTGGTCGTTGAATCGGTGAAAGTGAGACCATATGTGAAAAATTATGGTTCGCTTATCACCAGTCAGTTGCACCGACTTGACAGATGAGCTGAACATTTTGAAGTGCAGTTCGGTTTGCCTCAACCAGACCATGTGGACGACGTGACCCGAATGACCAGTTATTGCGTTCCAGACGGTCCTCCGTCGGAAGCAGAAGTGGTCCTAGAGCTCAAGTTATTGAAGCGTAATCAGGCTTCTGGACCAGACCTCCCCCCTCCTTCTGTTTTCAAGGATCGTGGGGAGAGGTTGATATCAGAACTGACAAAACTCCTCCAGACGATTTGGGATACTGAAAAGGTGTCTCGCGATTGGTGCCTATCAACAGTAATTCCCATTTTTAAAAAGGGTGCCCGACGTCTTTGTGACAACCACAGGTATCTGTTGCGTCCAAGTTACTCACTGGCTTCATTCCACGTCGGCTGACTAAGTCCAGAGAAAGTCAGATACGTAAAGAACAGGGAGGATTTCGATCCGGTCGAGGGTGCGTCAATCACATTTTTACCTTGCGGCGGATTTCGGAACATCGCCACCTTTATAGGTAATCGCGAACGACAAGAAAGAATGAGAACACAAACAAAGCGGACTCCGGATAAGCAATGTATTTAACCACCAGACGCTTTGCGAATGTACATGAGAAACTGGTCTGTATTTATGGAATATCATTAACCTTGTGGCGGCGTGAGCGCGCGAAGAATTACTTGGATCCCACGGCGATACATATGTCAGTAACGGCTTGCGATAGCTGATTTCTGACAGCAGAATCGTGTTCTTCGGACCAGATGTACCCTGACGCTAACACCTTCGACGATGTTGGTCGTACGACGGAAGTCGGGGGTTAACTTACAGAGGCGTCATTGGCCGTCTTACTCGGTCGGTCCACATTCTGGGAAGCAGTTCACGTAGCGGACTGCGTGTTGGGGGTCGTTGTTACGAGCTCCGGCTGGGGGAGACCAAACGTTCCCATCAGGATCTCCAACGGAACATCCTTCTCGCCTGGTGATGGTTCAGCGATACTGGTGGGCTGAAGGTGGTTGGCATGGCGTATCCAGACGTCCGTTCCGACTTGGATTTCAGTGATGACGTTGCCCGGTCTTCTGCGAATTCGACCCAAGGACCATTTAGCAGAACCGCTGCGAGAATCCCGGGCCAGGACGATCTGGTCACTGTTGAAGCGTCGTTGTTGGACGCCGTCGTTGATTGAACCTGCTTTCTATTGCTGCATCCTTGGAACCTGGTACAGCGACAGTTGGGCAGGTGGAGTCCAGCGGCACTAGGATTTTGCGTCTAATAAGAGCCTCAGCTGGGGATCTTCCATAAGGTGTTTGTAGATTTGGAGTCGCCCGATAGTGCTCTAGGAATGTTTCCAAAACTCCCACGGTCGTTTCCTCCTCTTGTACTTTCTGAAGAGTACGTTTGAACGTGTCCTCAAAGCGCTCTGCCTGGCCGTTGGAGTGGAGATGTTAAGGTGGTGACCGGATGTGACCAATGGCTGTTATTGTCCCGTTTGTGTGTATTATGCTGTTTTTGTGATTTATGTCATGTATTGGCTTTTTAGTTTTCTGTCTCGTGTTCTGGTTAACCTGACCTCTGACACACTTTGCTTACCCAGTGAAATGAGACGATCCTTGCATTTCCGATCCTTTCTATCCGTGTTCCCTCGTGACTTCTTTCCTAGGCGCGTTTGTTGCGGGTCTTGACGCCGGGCTTGTGTACAACTCTTGGCCCAAGATGGCTGACCGATGGATCCCAACTGACTTATTTTCCCCACAGTATGGATCAGCGCTAAGCAATCTGGTGAATAATCCCACTGGCGTGCAATTCGTCCATCGTGTGCTTGCGTATTCCACAGTCGCAGTGGCCACCGCGCTCTGGGTTTCGGTTATGCGTGTCGGCGTGGCACGGACCGGACCACGTATTCGTAATGCTGCCCATTTGGTCCTCGCAGCTGTGTGGGGTCAGAGTGCCTTGGGTGTGCTCACTTTGTTGCACTATGTCCCGGTATCGTTGGGCGTGATGCACCAAGCTGGGAGCCTGGTGCTGTTCTCAACTCTGCTCTGGTTTACCCATTGTCTTCGGGCTGTGCCGAAATAGACTGTCTGTTTTCTTACTGTCAGCTTCGCCTAACGAATTTTCAGTGTGCTTTCCTATTTGTGTACACTCCCGGTTTTCATTATCGCGCAAGATGTTTTTCATGTGTCTTATCCCTTAAGAACCAATTTTGGCAACATATCCGATCGTTCATTGCCTTGAATATACTACTTAGCAGTTTTTATTTGCATCAGTATAACGTGTTTGCTTCGAATGTGAGGAACATGGTGTAACAGTAGTAATTAGGGGCTCTAATACCGTTTAATGGCGACCCAGGTCCGCTTATTTGCTTAATCATCTCGTGACCTTAACTTGACCAACGTGAGTAATTTGTACATTCAAGAGACGTCCGACTTTCGCTGACGGGTAGATTATATAATGCCAATGTGCAGCTAATTCAGCCATGCAGTCCATAAACTAAACGTTGATGACGAAGGTGTTAGTGGACTTGTTTTATCCACTCAGTGTCTCCTCCATCAGTTCATCGTAATCGGTTAAGATGATCGCATGAGCAATGTCCTGGACGCGTATTTCGGAGATTCTCAGACTCATAGAGTCGGTGGCTGTAGGCAGTAGGAATGATGTTGGCCAGTCAAACTCAGTGATCTTATCTGTGAAGTAAACGCAGTTAATGAATATGGTCGATGATGACTGCAACCAACGTCTAATTCCTGCTAGCAGATCCCGTCGTTTGTTTGTAAGATGTAGGTACTTCGTTCAGACGAATTGTTTTATGTATGAAACCTCACCTACACTATTTCTTCTACATTTAAGCTAGGACTTGTTGTCCCTTCTGCTGTGTGACTTTGTCACCATGGTTTTAGTTGACCTAAACCTAATCCGAAGAACGCCATTCCGTACCCAATACTCTGTTGTCTCAAACCGTTAGTAGGATATGGGTAGGCGTTGAAGTCAAATATTGTCTTCGCGGCCTCAAGATCACTTATTTTTATGCACACAAAGCAGTTTTTTGTGTTACTTTGTAAGACGTCCAGTGGCTAAGCACATCGCCTGTCCGGAATCTACTTTGACATTGTTTCCATTAGTTCCTGTTATTCGAGAATCGGGACCATTCGGAGGGAATTTCGGCTTGCGTTGTTCTTTCGAGGTTGTTCATTTCAATTGTTTGCGTGCGTGCTAACTAAGAATCGGTTGTAATATTCAGCACCAGTCGCTGTTGAATTGCTGTTATCAGTAATACAACAGGTTTTCCAACTCATAAAACCGGATCATTGGCGTTGGTTTTGGCACATTCTCTGTATGTCAGATGAGCATTTTCTACTTACTCACTGTTCATCCGGATCACTGGTGGTTGTATTAAACTGTGGAGTGGTTATGTAATGACAAGGTCATTCGTAGCTGCTCTGGCCATTGATAAGGTGTTATTGAGACTGTAAGTAAAAAAAAACACTTATCCGCTGCCATTTAACAGACGAGTCGGACGCTTCAAGGGACAATATAACTAGCCTAAGCCAACTCAGTTAGCTGCAGAGAATAAATATTGTGTGGTTAGTCATGACATTACAGATCATCACCTATCAGAAACTGCACTAGGTCTGCGGGTTAAATTACTGAAATGCAATAAAGCCTGCTAAAAATGCCTTCTCCATCTCTGGATTGTTCGGAGTGGTAAGCCTCACGGTCCTTACGCAGACTTATTGTAAATTTGCTTTTCCGTTCACCTCAGTCTTTGTCACATTTGGAGTAAGCGGAGATCAGTCGACGTTTGTTCATAAGTTCTGTTACATCAGCAGAAATTCATTTTTATTGATAGCTTTCCTTTCGAATAGATCTCTTTACAAGAGTTTCGCATAGCTGTTAAGATTTTTGCCCAATGCTCTTTCGGATTCAGACGAATGGAGTGTGGATTGTTTTGTAACAGCCAAGAATTTCGTTTTTATATTCCTTCTCAAATGGCTTCGCTTTGCCCATTACACAAACACCAGTAATTGCTCTTATAATGTTGGAACGTTGTGCGTCGACATTAGAATTGGTCATTTTTAGTTTACGTATCAAACGTAATGGCAAAAAATAATTACTCATATTAACGATGATACACAAAGTACTGAAATACTGTGAGTTTCCAAGGGGGAATGTACGAATAAAACCATAATTATGTCTACTAAAAATCCAAGTAACCTTCACAACCGGGTATGTGTGGGTTTTCGCTTTCCGTCCTTGTTGGTGAAATTCCGGCTATTTGATTTACAGTATCGCCTGGTCAGGCTCATCGTTATACAACCAAGTTTCACGTTTTATTGACTCGAACGTGTCTCGTATTCCAATCGGCCATTTGCCACATTATCTGTCCGTATGCGTTAGGTTAAGATTGTTGCTAATTGCCGGTGAAAAATATATATATCCTAGCAAAAGAATTCAAAATGTCCAAAGAGAAGTGAGTGTCGTCCAACCGCGATTGTAACATGTGGCCCAAACATTTACCTCGGATTGGAGTGTCACGCAGTATTGTTATCAGAGCCTTAGTATACACTGTCCACACGACGGAGTAATCCTATTTCCAGGCTGGCACCTGATGTCGTTGGGTATCATTCATCGGATCGTAGATGAGCTACGCAACAGAATGACTGTTGTTACTATCCATACTCCAACGACTAACAGTTAATCGTGACCAGGCTAAAGCTATTAAGGTGTGGAGCCTAAATTGTACCAGGCGGTGCATTTTAGGACAGTTGGAGGTTGGCAGAAATACTGTGCAAACGCGTTTCCTTTACATTGAACAGTGGAACGACGTTCTGACAATCGTGGCATAGGGTCCAAGCGGTCACAAAAAGACCGGTAGATTGCACCATGAAAGATTGTATGTGATGTAATCGCGTGTAGAATCTGGTTATTTGAGTTGACTAATCGAGGCTCATATTTTAATGAAAAGTTCAGAGTCTGGATAACAAAACTCGATCCTGCAGCAAGAATCTAGCGTCCCATCGTCTAGATCGGTCGATCTTCACATCTCAAAAGCTTCCTGCAACAGTCAATGGCGTACCTGTATCCATACCATTTCTGGTTCTTCCGCTTAGTCTTCTTTTAATAATTTTCAAACTTCTTAGTAGCGTTCTCTTCTAGGATATTCCACGTCACTGTTGAGGTGAGCGGCGGCCCGAACCACGGTACCTTTTGGTCAGGCTCATAGCTGTTATGATGATGATGATCCACCGGACTAAGTAATAGTTGTATACATAAGTAAAAAAGATATAATTATTACTATTTTTGGCTTGATTTGAACCGGCGATGGGGATGCTGTGTATCTCTTGGAAAGCAAATTCCTGAGACTTTTGGACTCAGTGGTCTATCCATGCCAAGTGAACTTTGTGAATCTACCAGTTTATTTGCCGCTTGGACATCCTAGACGGAATTTCAGCAGTGTTTCCATTATTGATCAAATGAAATTTGAGCTTGCGTGAATGTTTTGACAGATTTGACTAAGGACCGTAAAATCTGGTCTGTCAAGATTTCCGAGTAATTTGTAGGCAACCAGTAAATTGGTTTATTGTTAACATTTCACTCCTGATACTTCTTCGAAAGTGTACACATGTTACTCAATAAGATCTGTACAGTTGTCAAGACGCAAGGCAGAAGATCGGGATTTCCGAGCTCTTCATTCATTTAACTTAATTGCGACACACTAATGCACCCTTTTGTTGGTTCGTGTCTGACCGTGTTTCTTTTTGGTGAATAAGATTGACGAATTTATGCAGTTTTTCCCAGTATTCTGGTGCATATAACGAAATCGTACAGGCTTGAGTTCGATCTAAATCGAAGCCTATGAGTCACATTACGAGACATCTACGTGACTTGCTCAAAACTGTTAAGCCACTCACAAGCAGCTGCAGGTTTTTCCGTCTTCGTCGACAAAGTCCAACCCGTTATTGTCTTTACTATTCTCTAAGCTCGCTACTAACCACTGAACAGTTAATGTTTTGCGGCTGACACTGAAAGGCTTAATAAAACTGAATACTAATTATTTATAGTTCGAGTGTGATATGGACGTTAGAATGCTCCGATCTACATATCCCTTCATCACCGAATATCACTCATGCATTGGTAATATCGGACACATTACGCTCTACTGAATTACGATTCGGCAGGTCTTGGAGTAGCCTCATCTTCAAATCCTTAAGACCAAACCACTGGGACCTACTGGCCCGCTCAGTATACCTCTGCAGCATAACTGGCGTATTTTCTCCATGGCTACTCCAGTCCTTTAGACTTGTGTTCAATGCCTACTCTTTACCTTTTCACTTGATGCTAACCTAACACGTTTCCCAATTCTTAGTACGTTATATCAGAGACATCTGTGGAATGAATACTATGTAGGCGTACACAAGACGCCCGATTGTCATTTTAGTGCACGGCAGCGGATTGATGAACAACTTTGCGGTTTACTGCTATCTCGGTCTCAGTTGCCAACCCTTATTTACACTCTGGACGGACATGTATGGACGAGTCTAGCCACCGAATGTTGTAGCCGTTACCTATGCTCACTGGAAAGCTGACGTTGAACCAATTGTCGAACAAAAATTGTTCCGGTTCCTAATGTGGAACCCCCATTATTGACGGTCCTTCGCCACGTTGGCTGCATCCACCTACCGTATGTGTATCGAGTAGAGGCAACTGACACGTGGCCAGGGACCAATAGTGTCGACAAGTTTTGTAGTTGCAAGTGAATGGCGGGTAAAACTGTGTGGTGGTCAAGCAACAATGGAGTCACGAAATATGAGGGTTCTGACTAATCCAGTAAGCAAAGTGGGTAGATGTCGTCTTTCCATGATCACTTAAATGGCTGTGTAGAAATGCCATCCTAGCTGGCGGCTTACCGCTGTCAGTGACGTGCCTGCATTCATACTATTTCAGTTTAATCTTGTTTACTCGATTACACTTTTTACTAAAATCGTCTTCTGTGTTATTTCACGTCACTGTTGCTGTGAACGACAACCCGAGTCGTAGTACTTTCTGGTTAGGCTCATGGACATTTCGAATGAATGATGATCCCATTAATCAGTCCTTAGGCCGTTAATGAACTTTGACATCTTTTTAATCTAGCTCGTAGAGAGTTAGTACAGTTAAATAATTTCAATTTTTACGATTCTGTAGACGATGAATTTGCTAACTGTTTGAACTGCAAGCCAAGGTACCTAACCGTTCACGTTATTATGTACATCAATACAATGCTATGCTCTTCCAAATTTTTAAAGGCATGAATATTGAGTGTAATTCTGTATTTGAGGACTGCCTTCTGTTATTCATACTTGCGGGTCTATACATGACAACTGTTTATGTTTACATTCATGTTACAAGCAATCGATGTTCCTTCATCCGCAGGCGAACGAAGTATTTGATCCAACTCTTTCAGTGTCATTGCCGCATGTCCGGTTGGTATGTTGCTTGTTCTCTGCGGTTCGCTTATCCCTTTCAATCCGTTCTTCAATTTAATCAGCGGACGACTGATAAGGTTTGAATACATGGATTTGATAGTATTCATGTAATTGTTGCCTTCTCTGGGTGGCCGTTCCACTAAAGTTTGTAATCGTTTTTGTCCGAACTCGTCCGTGGTCTTGACTTGTTGTCTGTTCTGGCGCCAAGAATTTCTCATGTTTGTTTCATTGTTAATCTTTGGTGAAAGTCGACTGCTGAGATCTGTTAGCTGTGATGCAGGGGAATGATGGTTTACAGGTGAATTTTTGATCAGTTGTCGAGCTAGATATTCTGCATTTACATGTTGCCACTTTTCTAACCATAATTTGAAAGCTTGTCGATCTTCCGTCTCTGCACATGCTTGTAAGCAAGGTTTTTTGGTGGTCATGAACTGTTTATCAGGAGAATGCTGTCTCTGCTCGGATATCGTCTGATTTAGAGGATTCACAGTGACTTGTTTTTCTCTCATTTCTCGACTAAGCAATTTAGCGTAATGAGCTTTGCTGCTTCGTTGCTTTAAGTCTCGTAACGGAGAATCAGCCCGTTTCGTCAGTGAACAGATGTAAAGACATGTGTTTTGCCAAGTGGTTATACGTTCCAACAATTGGCTATAAGTGAAATGATCAAAGCACAGATTGCGAATAAGCGATTGGAAAGTTTCCGAGACCTTCGTTTCAGTCACAACTGTGTGACCTTGCAGGGTTTGGGATAATGCACACAGCCAGTCGTGTAACGAGAAAGAGACAGTTTGTGAGTCACAGTTTGTTGTTCGGATATTTGCGAACCCTTCCTCGTTTATCAGGATATTAGAAAGTGTTGGATAATGCAGATTGTGTACACTGATTTTCAGAGGCGTTTCCAAAATATGGTTTCTCAGCTGTGCGAGAATTTGGTAGCACAGTGCACTTGATTCATTTATATTTAGTGGGCGTCTTAGTGGAAATTTTGCCAACACTTCAGCTAGGCTAGTTGGGTCCGCTGTTGTTTTGGGTTCCGGAATTTGTGAATTGAGTAATTCAGTGTGCTCAATATTTCCCATCAACTACTTCTGAGTTGAAGCGTAGTCACAATAACATTTTCTAACAAGCTTCCTTTTTGCGGTTAAGTGAACCGCGGTGACTCGATTTGTTTAGTGGACCATATTTTATTTAATATTGCCAACCTGCGAAAATCGATCCACTTTTCGAACGATTGTCAGAGTACATCAGGTGATTATCTGCCCAGCCGCGTTTAGTTCCAGGTTCAAAATAGACCGTACATTCAAGGATATGTGTTCTAAGCGTCTGCATTCTTGACTGGCAGCTGACAGTGTATCGGCCAACCATTGGCTCGCTTCGTCCTGGTCATTAACAACAGTACATCAGAGGTTAACGTTGAATGACTGTGTAGGGGACTAACCCAATACAAAGGTATAAATGTCAGTATTCAGTTCAAGATGCAGTTGCTGAATAGCTCACTATAAGCAATCCCGATCTATGTGGAACACGAACGCCAAGGAGACGAGACGTGCACACCAAAAGTGTATTGTTAAGTGGAATCAATTCAAACAAGTAGTGTTCATTCTGTAGAATGAAAAGTGGTGCAAACTCTACATAAAAATAAGGCGAAGTATGAAAATGTGTACAATACCCTATAGAACTCTTTCCCTAGAGCGTTAGACGTATGAAAACGCTCGATAAAAATTAGGAAATGTTAAGCACAATACTCTGAAAACTGTTGGCCCTCTGACTGTTCGGCCTGAGCGAGTGCGGGAAAGGTCAACAGGGGTTTTTGAGTTGGACTGGGGTACGGCCTGTTCGTTATGCATGGGCTGGGTAGAGTAAGATCGACATCAGGAGCGATGGGAAGATCTGGCCGGGATTCGACATAAGCAACTTTAAGCCTATCAATGCTCATTGTACCGTGAGATCCATTTCGATCGAACACAAAAAAATTGGGGAATCGTTTAAC
>LUCH01002428.1:55964-82536 GCA_013368495.1 Paragonimus heterotremus
AGCGGAAGGGAGTATGTGTAACAAAACAAGATGGCGGCGCACTACACGCTACTACAAGGGCAAGAATGGCCACTCGCGCCACGGACATGTAATGACACATTAATTCAATAAAACAAAATGGGGTGGGTGAGGTAGTGGGAACAAGTGTCAGGTTAGTGGGAAAAAATAGGGAATGCAAACGATGGGGACGAATTTTCTCAGTTCGTGAATCAACAAATTTACATCATGTTTTCTGTACGTGAACATGACATTCGCAACCGTGGCGTCCTGTATGCAACTGTGTTAGTATTTAAGCTGGTGATGAAGCATGTACCACTCGTGTCACTTTTACATATGAACAGTCTTCTTGTCATCGACATCCTTGACTTGTAACGTTAACTTGAAAATGAAGTCAGTCCAAACCAGCTGATGCTTCATATCGTCTTAGTGAATATTGTTGGTTCAAACAGCATTAAAGCAGAGATTACACGGCTAGAAGGAGTGACGAAGATTATCCGTATTGTCACAGCTGTGTAAAAGGTAGTATGAAAACGATTGCGGTACACAGTGAAAAGTACACTGTACTCATCGGTGTAACATGATATATTCCAATCAGTTAGGTTGATGAGTCTGATGTTTTGCAGCAATTTCCGCCATAGTTTCATTTCTCATGAGGACTGGTGAGCTCAGTCTTTTCTAAGGAAGAAATATCGGCTGGTCTAAATTTGCTTATTCTTAAAACTTCTAAACTTTATCCACTCTAAAATTATTCATCCCTGTTTGTAATACCCTCGGGAGAAGCTTTTTCCGAAGCAGTTGTTCAATAGACATTTACTGAAAATAGGGTAAACCACGCGCTGGATGCAGGATGTTTATTTACACTCATCATTTTTCAAGAATAACAATGCCTTTGAGAAATGTGTAACGTATCTAGAAACCGCTTAGGAAGATGCATTTATCAGCTGCTTTACATACCCAATTTACTTCTGTATCGCTTCTGCATCTCCGGTTGAAAAGAACAACGTTCATTTATGCAACTCCCTCTTTAGTGTGAAACAAACCACATTGTCTGCATATCTCAACCATCGTTTGGAGGTGTTGTGGAGAGAAATCTATTATTGCTATCTCGAGGCTACGCTAAGATGTGTCCACCTGTGTTGCCTAAGCATTGAGTTAACCAGTTCAATCAATACACTTTTTCATGCCATCAAATGTGCTACATCTGCATGATAAAAAGGTGTCAAAGTTCATTCTCCAACAGCCGCACGGGCCATCGCCGTTTGCCTATGCTATCTCTCACACTGCTCCAGTTCTTTAGCCGCCTGGAGAGAAGAGAACATTATCGTCTATCAACTCCAATCGATGTTCACTCAAATTCAGCCGAGTAACAATTTCACTAAACCAGCTGAATGGTTGAACGTTCGAAGAATTGGTTGGGAATAACCGTGATCAGTGTTCAGTTTGAAATCAAACAACTCTCCAAAGTGCGGACATGTAACCCAGAGTACTGGAATGACCTTCACATCTCGGCGTTTATGACTCCTTTTCTGATGGCTTGAAACCATTCAGCTGTTTGTGGGTGGAATACAAACCAGCTTGCAAGAAAAAAGAGCCCAACAGCCCGGGAAATCGAATCGCGTACATTCCTGCAACCCCGATGACCTCGACCCCATGATCCATCGGGCAAGTATTTGACCTATCGTCCTAGTGTGACCTGCCAATGTGACGTTTGTTCACGGGTCGTGTGTTCAATGCTTCCGAAAATCAGAATGTTGAAAACAGGTGTCCACCACTTCACTAATGGTCACTGGGACCATCTGTTTGTATTGGGGTGATCGCGTGTCCTTTTATAAACGGTCTGAAGATCTGAGAATTATTCACACACAGGTGGCTGAAAGTCTAGGGATGATAATATGGTGAAGCTTAATATGCAATCATTGGTGTGGTGAACATCCAGGTTACTTCAATAGAACGTAAATGTGATTAAATCCTGGGTTTGACAGTGACACGCACAACAGTTGAGTTCCAGCAAGAATGAAACCCGAGTCTAGTTCTGTTTACAAAAGGGGTAGTTGAAATGTTCACCTGAATGCAACAGCTACGATCGACTGAGAAATACACGTCTTTAGTAAACTGAATACGGTTTACCTACATAGAACAGCCCATGCCATAAAGTCCTTTCAAAGAAGGACCACTCTTTTAGACAAGACATTTTCTTCAAATCCCCTGTAGCTTCTATATGAATTCAAAACCCTAGAGAGACTATCTCTCGGAGTTAACCACCGACCTCAGTTCTGAATATATTTTGACTTACTTATGTCCTTAAAGAAAGGGCAAGAGAGCACAACATTAACTACTTCCAATTTATCCCAGAAATCTGGAATCCTGTCTAAGTGATACAGCTGGCGTGGTAGTTTTGACAGACGGCACTGGAGGTTCCACATTAATGTCTTACCGGTTTTAAGCAAACAACCATTACTGCAGTCCCTGTCTTACAGTCAAGGTAGTACACAAATGGTAGATTGCGGAAATCACTTGATCTTCACCGTGCTCAATCTTCGGTAGCCTACACGTACGCGGTGCTTCGAATTCATATTATTTAAGTAATGCTGTCCATAAATTCCGCCCAAAAACTCATCTACTCGTTTGATACAATATCAGCCCAACTCGGTTTGTGGTCAATATGTGCTAGCCTGTACGTTGTTGTGACTTTAGGATTAAAACGTCTAGGGTATACATTGATTCAGCATAATTTGTACCGAACCTGATACATGAAACAAAGTAAACGAAATTTGTACATTTAAGGTTATACGCTACTGATCTAACACCAAGTTAGCTTGTCCATCAGCCTGGTACCAACTAGATACGGGTATTGGACACTTAGGACAAACCAAACTCAGCTACTGTAGAACACAAGTGACGTATTTGTTGAAAAGATAATTAATTCACCACAGTGTATAAACCACGAACAGTAAGGGTACAAATGGTTCTTCGGAATATGTGTAGAGAAGAATGTGAATACATCCATAAATTAGCCTGTCATTCTATCGGGAGCAATCAGTTGTGTAGAGAAACAAATACTAAATAACATTATTAATATTCACGACCAAACGTCAGGAGTGTTGTAGGGATGTTGTACAAACGATCACAACGGACTACTTTCAAGGAATTAGTGTCATTTATTTGCTGGCATTTTATTTGCACCTGATTTATGAGCAGCTTTTTCATTCCTCCTAAAATACATCGTCCTTGGTTGGTCTAGCCGGGGGTACCCTGGTGAGGGAGTATTTTACAGAATGCAAAATCTTTGAACTGGTTACTCTTCATCCGCAGCACGTGAGTAGGCATTAAACGCCACAAATTAATCCACTTAAGCGTGTAGACCGTATGGTTGTTGTGAAGTGAATAAAACTCAGGTGAGATGAACGACTACTGTGTTGTTTTTGCTTAAGGAATGATTGTTACTAGCTGTCATATTTTGTGATACTTGTTTCATCCTCTATTTGGTAATCGGCCTACGTTTTCAATTTCAGTTGTCATACGCCAATTGTTAGACGAATAAAGCCTATCACACGAGCCTGTTGCTCTTCTGCTTCTGACGTGAGATTGTTCGTTTGTGACGTCGAATCTGATTGTTCACAACACTAGGGCACCTGCGACCGTCGATTACTGGCAACATAATTTATTTAGCTACGAAAACCGGGAGTTCACCTGAAAAATCTTTGAAACTTTTGCAAAAATTGTGCGTTTATGAACAATAAATTATGAACAACACATGTTGAGAGCCATTCGAGGTGGCTGAGACACTGGTACAGTTTGCTCGTAACAGCCGATTGGTGTGTCTTCTCTTGGGACGACCAGCACCACTCACAGTCTAATGTATTTGAGTGTTCAGTTAGGATGATTCAGACGTGTTTAGTGCGATTGTAATGGGTAACTGGAGGGCACGGTCACCGCAGTGGAACGAAAGGAGCCAGTCGAAAAGTTTGTCAGTGCGAAAGTCATGAGCGGTTGTGGGTGGTATTCAAATAATATACGCTAAAATCCTCCACCTTCTCATCAATTATTCAGTAAAATATATTTTGTCTTCACGACGCGCCATATAATTTGTCTGCCCACGGCAGTGTAATTCGCTACCTACTGCTTTGTAATTGTTTTGACTATATTTGTCAGCCCCAATGTTTTTTGGCTAAAATCGATAGCCAGCGTTCTGCAAATAGAGGTAGTGTGATTTCCATGAGACGGGAGCAACGAATCGTACACCGCCTAGGTGAGACAAGCTGACACAACAAACGGATTGGATATTATACTGACCAATCAGCTATCGATCGACTAATGGGTAGAACGTTCAGTTGATCCAATGGGAGCGATATTGAACGATGCCGGATGAGACGCAAACAAACTTGGCGTAATACAGTAGACTGAGTCAGTTAGTTTTGCAGACGATGGGTTGCAAAGTTTTGAAAGTAAGTGGGTTATCTGAAAGGAGGTTTGATTAAAATCATCAGACATTTGAACAGATTGAATTACTACTGTCCAGACCCAAACATGCGCCCACTTCGCTGAATGTGAAAACCGTGGCCATTGAGGTAGGCACCTTTGGATGTCCTTTAGAGATACGGTCCCACACAGGCCTACGACCATTTGCGATGTCATCACTATATTCCAGAAGCCGATGCACTTGTCAATTTATTGGCCAAACCGCATGTTAAAGTATGAATCTTGTTCCGACTGTTCAGATCTAATCTAGTCTTTGCTTTTGTGCCATGACGTAATTGCCAAGAAAGCTTATGTTCCAGTGATATCTGAAATACCGTACGAGGTTGACGAGGACTCTGTCAATGTTAAGGTAAATATACCTTTTTTAGATCACAAATAATACCTTTTTGTGTTCAGGTGGTGAGCTTAATCAAACAGCATGAACCTTTGGGAGTTACCATCAAATTCAGTGAACACCATGGGGCCGTTTCCATTGCAAGGGTAATGCATGGAGGAGCTGCCGACAGAAGTGGTTAGTTTCTTTAGCGAATTTTTACGTGAACGCGCTGGTGATTTAACATCTGTTTCAGTTTGACATATCAGTGTGTGTTAAGGATTCCTTCACAACTAGCGCGGTTGTGTATTTAAGGAAACGTAATTGATAGACAATCAGTAACACTTAATTACAAACAGTATGGTGAATGTTGCATCGAATTTCCTGAAGCTTCTCTTCAGCTGGACATCCCGTAACCAATATCACAATTGTTTGGATTCACAGGGCTGCCATGATCCGTGTGAGTTTCGAACCGTAACGTTGGTGATATTATCCAAAGGTCTCATCCGTCAGATCATCGGTAGTTCATTGTATTTGTTGTGTAAAGGACGAGCTTTTGATCATAACAAAAAGGTAACAGGTTGGATCTCTCTCGACTTACCTGATGCATTTATATATGAAGAAAACCGATTGCAAAACGTCAGACTGAGAATCAGTACAGTGATATTCTGTGTAATTACCATTTTTAGCACTCTCGACTATAATTAATACAATGTACCAACCTGAAGACAGACAGTGTATTTTCAAGCTGATACGGTATATACAGCCCAGGTAGATGGGAGTTTTCTTTGTATACTTAACCTAATACGAGGAATATATTCTCACCTATACCAAAACAGGCCTTGTAGTGTTTCATGTTTGAGCTTAATCAATTCCTTTGTGACTTACAACCTTCAATTTTGAACAACGTTTAAACTGTGTACGGTTTGGCATGAAGAGCACTTACCTCATCCTTGAAAGTACGTAAAAGATTGCAGTTATAATAAAAAATTGAAATCTGGTAAAGGAAAGCTACATTAAAAACAACACAAAGAAACAGACTACAGTTTAATTTTTTTAAATCTCTTCCGAATTCATATAGATTGAACACAACTCACAACTGATCGCAGCTGTCGCATTCCCATAGACTTTCCAGTCGGTACTTATCGAAAGGAATCACTAGACTCGAGTTTCGCTCTCATCAGAGCTCGTCAGTAGTGCATATCCTCGCCACTGCTGGATCATTATTCACAAGCGAAAATGGTTGAGTGTTCACATATGATAATTCGGTCGTGCTTGCTAATGTGAGGTCAATGACGCAGTGGTAATCACGGTTGCCTCATGAACAACGTGTCCGTGGTTCAATTCCCGGCAGTGGCAATGACATGCACTACTGACGAGCTCTAATGAGAGCGAAACTCGAGTCTAGTGATTCCTTTGGAAAGGGGCCGACTGGAAAGTCTATGGGAGTGCGACAGCTGCGATCAACTGTGGGCGATGTTCAATCTATATGAAAATCAAAATCCCCTACTATTCTTCTTCCGAACTGTTGCAATTATGAAATAGATGTCCAGGATGAATGTTATTCTGAGTGTCGTATAAAGCCAGTAGGCCGAAAATGAAATTATGTACTCTCAACTAACACTGTAATTGGTCGGAAGTTCGCCTGACGACTGTTTCACCGAAGTACTGAATTGTCGTCAAATTCTGGCTACTGTTTTAGCTTAAAGTACAACACTTATAGAGAATCCTTATCTCCATGCGAACGTTTTGTTTCAACAGTTGACCTGAATGTCTTAGGTGCAAAAGACTGACAAGGCTTCACTTCATTTAGGCTGACAAGAGGACCGTAGTGCGGTAAGTAACTTGTAATTACACTAAGGTAAGACAGATTCTTTTGGGAACCCAAAGAACTACAGTGCATTGCCAACTACAGACAACATCCTGTGTTGCGTTTCTTACGCAAACTGTGAAGCTGTGAAGGTATGAGAGACTGTTGATTCAGGGAGATCAAACCTTTTTGCGCAACTCGGAGTAATTTGTAATACCATCTACAAGTACAGTTTTTCGAGGCAAGTAAGCTTTACCGTAGTTCTCAGTCGATTCTGGTTCGTTTCCGAACTTGTCAGTATAGTGTATGTCCATGGGATGAACGGGAATTTGTCTTTGAACAAGTTTTCCTCTCGATATCAAACCAATCGTTGAACAAGTTTGAAGATTTCTGTAATCACAAGAAAAGTCCTAGTCACGGCTACCACTGTAGTTTGTGGGTCTTGCCGTGAAGCGATCGGACAGCCTGAACAAAACTTACAATCAAATGCGACTGAATAGTTGAATCTGGTAGCTCAGTCACGCATGTATCAACCTATTGGCCGGCGTGTGAACTGTGTAGCTGAACAGTAAAAATGACTTATTTTTGTCATAATTTAACGAAAAGGCGTCCAATAGAGCACTGTCTTTATTGTCCAACACGCTGGTTACATTGCTACACGCGCACTTGCATTTATGGATCAGAATTCCGGTTTCCGCTGACACGTGGTCTGCACTTCTGCCTGGTTTGCATGTGACCGACGACTTCTGTAGGAGGGTTTTCCGTCTGCCATTCCTCGTCCGTTGGTCCGAGCTCGTTGGGCAATGGCTCGTCAGGTCGCCCATGCTGCCCCCGACCTGCTCGCTGTAGGCTTTTGGACGTACTTTGGTAATCCATCACAATAAGAAAAATTGACTGTGTACCCGGGATACCGGAAAACACGCAAAGGCAAAAACATGCCTTTCTTAAAACACTTCCTTGTCAATGTATTGATTTGGACTTACTATGTTCACTAGTGATTTGTTGAATACGGTGTTCGAATGCGTGAATTTTTTCTGTTTGTCGTGCTTGTGCATGACGGACTGGAAAGATTAATGAATCACGGCGAGTTTGTACTGACACTTAAATTAATTCCAACGCATAACAAAAATTGAGATTGCACACCGAAAACGGTTAACAACATGACTGGGAATTCCTCTTTAGAACACACCCCATCGGTGAACAAAAATTGCTAATCATAAATCAACCACCTCCTAACCGCTATGTGACTTACAGATGAAATGCTTATTTTGTTTGGGCACACCTTTGCTGGCGAAAATTTGGCGGTTTTTACTGTCTCATCCCTAGCAGTCATAGCTCAATACTTTAATCCACCGTGGTGAGAAGTATGACACTTGATTTTGTGCTGATCTCATGCAGGAAAAGACCTACCGTGTGACATTATATTCTTGCAATGGGTTCGCAAGGAATATTGAACTGTTTCTTAAGGTCAGCTACTTTTGTCACCAAACAGTTTTCACTATCAGATTGGAAAAGAAGCGGAATTTTTGTGGATCACTGCGAGCGCTAACTTCAAATGGACCTCAACGAACAATTTGTCATCAACCCAGAAGGACTGTAGAAAGTTCACTATATTCCAACACAAAACACATGTTAGTTTTACTGAGAAAGGTATAACATTATTCTGTGTTTCAGTGGCAATCGATCCTGGGGATGAGATACAAGAAATCAATGGAGTTGCTGTACGTGGTCGAGACCCAATGAAGGTTATTCGTATGTTGGTAAGTCATTCGGTCAGCAGTTAGGGTGTTACATTCTTATTTGGTGAGTTGGAACAAAGCCATACGATGGAACAGACGAAGTGTAGCCAATTCATGTCCGGGTATTAACTCACAGCTAGAACTATGATGACATACGCATCAGGCCTTGAATCCACTCTCAGACGTATAGTTTCCGTTTTATTTGCAAGTACGATAACGACAGGTGATTAATGAAGCTTAATGCCGTTCAATTAAAATCGTTATCAATTTACCTTATTCTAGCCAGTTAAAAACCACTAAATGTGTGTTGAATGCAATTATTTGTGTATAATCGACTGTTGGCAATAATCGTATTTACATAAAGCTTCTGATTAGCTACTATCAAACAGACTTTCACTTATGTTGGGTCATGTCACTCTTGCTTATTATTGTCAAGGCCGATAATTAAACTCATACTTGCGTCCTACTAATGCAACTGCGTTGACTTTTACGCTTTTGGCAACAAAATAAGCAAAACTGAATTATGATGTCTAAAGGTTTAGCCACATTTGCTTATGACCATAGCCAAGTTTTTTCAATCACTTTAAAAGAAAAAACCGAAGCTTTCTTGTTAGCACCAATCGTTGTTATCTCCGTGCTTCTGCACTATTGATCTATCACATTAGATCGTTTCGACTGATGTCCTTTAATGAGTGTGACGATTTTCCTGACCTTCAGCATGTCAACATCTGACATACCTCTTTGGTTTTAACGATATTACTTGGTTGATTTAAGTATGCAATAAGGTCGAACGATGCAATCTCACGGTCGCATATGCACTGAGACCACATAGTGATTAACATATGTGTACCACTACAAACCCAAGGGAAAGACTTTCAGAACTTTGTATATCTGTGAAGCTACCATTCTACCAATTAGAACCTTCCACTTTTTCTCTTCTCTAATTTCCTAGTATTTGTCATGTGACATAAACTCTTTTTTTATATAAACGGTCAATCAACACTTGCAAATTTGGGTGTATCATTCCCCATTCGGACATTGAGTCATCCTGATATACTGGGATCAGTCTAAGTACCACAACAAACAATTTTATAGTTGAACACCGCATAATCATGTCTTTGGAAAAATATGTGCAGAATGAATATCAAAATACACTAAACAATAAAATTAATCCGGCGATTGCCTGGTCTGAGCGTAGGACTAATATTTGGTTGTTGACTTATCACAGACCTCCCTAGAACTCTGGACGAAGAGTAATATTCAGTACAACTCACTTGAATGTTCTTGTTACCGCGAATTTATCAATCCTGGATGTCTTCCTGAACATGTATATCACACCTCCCATAAACTGATCTAGCTTACTTCAGGGAAGTGACTTTTACGAAATTCCCACATAAGTTGTGTTGCATTCCATCAAACATGATATATAAACCAGTTCTTTGGTCAATTCTCATGTCTGCAATCTTTCAACGGTAAGTTTCCGTCCAACGTCGCAATGTCCTCTGGCTGTATCCCCAAAACTTTTGTGTGATTTAGTTGACCATATCACATTTGGTTCCATTCCTTCAGACCACAAAATCTGGTGACGTCAAGTTGAAACTGACACCTTCGTTGACGACAACAACAACAAGAACGGAGAAAGAATTGAACCAAGTGAGATTTATTTTTTGACATTCACGGGAACTGTACCTACATGTTTCATTTACGAAACTTTCAGCCTTTCGTTGACGAGAACTATGAGTGTTTGCATTCCGAACCGTCACTGAGGCGATGGTGTGGGTTTCGATGAGTGGCATGTCCATATATTATTCTATTTCCAACGGTCGAACAATTGTTACTATTTTTCACCCATGTTGATATTTTTTTGTGCTAGAGTTTGTCTAATACAAACAGTGTCCTTTCTTACTTACCAAGTTATTAGTTGTCAGTAACACAGTTTCAATGCTCATCGACGTCGTTGTTGAATTCCAGCGTGAACTGATCAAAAGATCCTGCTTGAGCAGTCAATCGGCTGGATCATTTGGTGGATCCCATACGACACAGTTGGTTGGGTGGGTAACTCGGTCCAAATGTGAAATTTCTGAGCTTCCGTGGTAGCTACGTAGCTCAGCTGGTAGAGCATTTGCTGCGTTTGGGAGTGTTGTTTCTGTCGCTCGTACAGATTCAATTGAAGTCAAGATTTTTCGCCATAAATTATCAAATCTGCCAAACTACTTATCAGTAACCCAATGCCAATGCCCATCGGTTGCGTTGGTTGATTCTAGCGTGAATTGATCGACAAATCCAGCTTCGTAGTCGATCTGCTGAATCATTTGGTGGAGTTCCTACGATAGGGTGGAGCGGGTGGGTAGCAGAGTGCAACTGTGGAACTTCCCATCTCCTAACGTGGCTTCGTAGGTCAGCTGGTAGGGTGCTTGCTGCGTTCGAGCATGTTGTTTCTGTCGCTGGATTGAATCCAGCTGTAGCCCCGATTTTTCACAATTGGGTCTCCTAAGTTATCACATCCACCAGACAACTGATTAGTGATTATCGAGCTTTGTTATATACCTAGCTATTCATTCATTGGAATCTTTTAGGCTTCATGCAAACTAATAGCTGAGGTCATAAACCTTGTTTCATGAACCTGACTTTAAAACCTGGGAAGCCTCACAACTCAGGTCTTCTATGGGTCACTGCTGCATGGCAGCATCCAGTGATTGCAGCCCGAACCGACAACATCAACACCGACTCAGCTGAACTAGTGTTATCAATGGGTCTCATCTATAATGTTAAGCCATTTTTATAACCTGGAAATGCAATGAAGAAAGTCGTCTGTCTTGAATCCAAAAGCGTTCACAAAATGATTCTTTCTTTGGCATAATGTAGAAGCTGATATATAGTGGGATCGGGAAAGAATGAACTAACCATCTTCTTCTACCTACCGAACTAATGCAAAATACTGAAATTCCATTGTATTCTTCAGTCGCGTTTGTGGAGCAATATACGTCTCTCTGAAAAATTCTGTTGAGCACTCCTTCTCGTCTTTGAATTGCTACATTCCAGAAGTCACTGTGGCTATGGGGGATTGGTCAACTTGAACTGTGAAGGTTTTGAGCTCATGATTTGGACTTGCACATTAATTGCCAAAGCATACGCTCTGCTGATGCAGATGGTCAGGTTCTGGAATTCAAACGTTTCGGCAATCCTAAATGAAGTTGTTGTGGTGCCGCGCTCAATTCGAAAGTCATGGCTTACTAGTCTCCAAGACTATCATAATCCATGTGAGCTCTTCCTGCTGCATCTGTAAGGGAAATTTCTGGACTCGTTGAGATTACCGCGTAATCCGCTAACAGCCAGACTAGAAACAGCTTACTCACATTGTTTAAGCAACCAGTCGTCGCGCTTTGTGGTGGTCGTTTCAGTTTCCACCTGTCTCGCTAGAACGATATTTTCGATTTGCGGTTATATGCTTCACGCTGTCCCGAAACCACTGTAAAGTATTAATGTTTCTGACCCCACCCCAGTAACCAGTTTACGTAGTTGTGTTGTAATTGACCCGGAGACAACATAAAAAAATATACTCACTCATTAAGTCCCGTTCCTTTGCCTCAATCAAGCGTTTTTACAAAGGCTAGTAAGCTTATTCCAATATCTCTTTCGAGAATGCCCACTGAAGTCGTGGCTACGAGGAAGTGGTGAACAGGGCTTGCTTTTTACATTCCCGACCTATACTGCTACCTTGGCGAGGTGGTCGGGCTTGTGTACTGTTTTGATCCGGCGGGCTATGCTGACTAGGACTCCGGCCCTTCCAGGTGCAACCTTGTCAGACAGGCCAAAGATTGTACTTCGCAATACTGACCGCATAGGAGTGCTTACGTAGTGAGGCACGATTCTATGGCCGTACAGCAGAATTATTTTTGTAGTTGGTGCACTGCTGTCTTGTCAACGTTTTCTTCTAGGATATTCCACGTCTTTGTTGAGGTGAGCGGCAGCCCGAGCCTCAGTACCTTTTGGTCAGGCTCATAAATGTTATGACGATGATGATGCTTTTTACATTTGCCAATCAGGCTAGTTAGGGTATAGTAAGAAGGATTTTATTCAGATCGTCCAAGTGTTGATAGTAGCCGAAAACACCATTACTTTTGTGTGTAACCTTGACTTTTGATCTATGAGAAGACTTGTTCATGACACATGACCAATCTAGTTCACAGTCTTCAATTCTTTGTTTAGCTGTTGGCAATCCCGCGGTAAGAAATCCCTCTTCCGAGTTTCTGACTCACGCCGACAACTATTTTCATGTTTAGAATACTCAACTGAGGCCACATAAGATATGCACTGCAATGAAATATCGACCGTTCACGTCAGTTAAGGCACATGGACTGTAAGGGTGGGTATGCATGAATTCGTCCGGGAATGAAACAATAAGGCCGTAGTTACTTACGATTTGAACAGCGGATAGGGGAATACTGTTACCAGTCGACGTTTCAGATGACCGAAAAATCAACCACCGTAGACGTTATTGGTATAACACCGACAGACACTGCTTCAGGCAACCGAAAGGAGAGGGACATAAATTTACTACTCACTACTGCTAAGCAGTGGAGTGAGATTTTGGCTGACATAAGTTACATTCTCATAGACATTTATGTGAACTCCTTTTGAAAAGATTTACACTCGGAAATTCATTCTTTATTGAGCTCATCAGTTGCGTGTATCCTTGCCACGATTACTGAGATTTGATCTGCATTATCGGGCTTTTCGAAGCAACAGTGGCGACTAATACAACATTCTTCCCACATTAGGCAAGACCGAATTATGGAAGTAATTATGCTTAACGCAAGGATATGCGCTACGAACGAGTTCTATTTGGAACGAAGCCTGAGTCAAGAGAATGCAAAACTGTGATCAAATGCCAGTGGTGCTTAAATTGTTGTCAGTAGTAGTTGGTAGGCAACTTTTATATTGTAATAAAAACAATTCCTTTGTTGTCACCAGTCACACACATAAAACTAGTGCTGATGCACGTGGCGAGCACATGACGAAAAACAGCAATTACATTGAAATCAGTGCTTCAGGTGACAACAATAGTGATTGCCTTAACACTTATGGAAGCAGAGTGCCGGTGGGTACTGCTTGATCTGCGTAGCTTCTATGAGTACCAACAGTTGAATATCTCACGTACGGTGACTGTTCTATCTGTGACCAACCTTTCGCGAGTAACTTCAATCGTTCTAAGTATGTAATTTAGGGGAAGAAACGTTATGTTAAACTTCCGCGAAGTTTATCTTTCTGCTATATTGAAGAAAGGAAGCTTGGGAACGATACTTAAAAATTCGAGTAAGTACGAATGGAGTAAGCAAAAGAGTGCTGGATTATAGAACTGTTGGAAGAAGTGTTATTGAGAAATGGCTAGAAGTGACTTGGTGCTTATAAGTTGTTCTAGAATATCAGTCGATCTCATATCTACCGAATTACGAGATGAACCGTAATCTTACAGTTAGACCGTTTTCCCTTCTATCACCTCCTGACTACGTAAAGTTTTTAATACTTTGTTATTCAACTCGGGGATGTAACTATCCTGTTTTCAGTCAAGGCCGTCTTAGTCTAAGTGAATTACCAGAAGTTTGTATTCCGTTATGTTTAAGCACGGTTACTGAAACTGGTTATTACCAAATTTCCAGGGCCTATCTCGGTTGTGTTATTAAACTCAGTGAAATGACATTTAGAATTCACGTGTGCTTGAAGGCCCATCAATCACTTCTACGCGAGTGTATTGACCAAGATTAAAATTCCACTGAAACAATCAAGGTTAACTGAAAGTTTGTTCCGATGATTTTCGCGGAATTTTCAACGATCTCACTCTCGCTTGAACTAAGGCCGAAGCATATGGATTGGTTTTGACTTCTTGTCCAGTATGCAAGTAGTCCAAGTCATTCTAATCTTTTTTAGTATCACGTTGAACGCGTATTTGAACACATTCCTTGAGTTAGTTAACCCCATATAGATTGCTGTCCTTCATGATGATGCTTGTTGATTGTGAATACGTTTCATATTAATTTGATACCACTCTGTTAACGTTGCATTCCCATTAACGATCTTTAACCTCCCACTGATTAAGCAGCTTCGTGACAGGAAGTTCGAATCATCGTGTGAAAATTGTCCATTGGATCTAACGTTCTAAATAATTATTATAAACAGGGACAAAACCGACATCCCAGCGTGGATTTGAGAATAAAAACTGAACGGCATTTGAAGAATTCCTAGGCGTGAGGTTGGTTATTAAATGGAACACACTTCATCTTAATAACCAAGGGTACAGGTTCTTGTGAGAGTCAGTCAGGCTTTATTTGTCAATCACAGGTAGTGCTCAATCAGAACATGTTTGGATCATTCACCTAAGTTAGCATCACCAGTGGAAACAAACACAATCAAAACAAACTTTTACAATTGGCACCATGGTTATTTTACACCGTGGAAGTGGATTTTCCTTAAAAGTGTACTCTACTTTCTGCATTAATCAACACTCTACTTGTTTTGGCCGCATCTGCAAAGTTCATATTTATGCCTAACCGCATAATAGGACCAAAACAACACTTACTCGGTATTTTCAAGTTGAGCACTTCGGAGGTTTCAGTGAAGATTTTAATGCATTACGACGAATGATTTCTGGATTAATTAATCAGCAACGATTCGCTTAGCAACAGTGTTCGTAAAATGACATTTACTAAAAACTATTTTTTTGTTGTTGTATGAACTGCCTTCTGCCCCGATAAAAACGTAAAAGTGAATCACAGACAAATGCCAACAGTACTAAGTTAGTCTGTTCTCTTTTCCACTTCTTCACTTGTCAGGTTTACGTTAGGACCATGTTCTCCTATAGTCCAACCTCCGATCCATTGATTCCTTGCCCAGAAGCGGGTCTATCGTTTCTCAAAGGAGAAATTTTGCAGCTGACAAATTTGGATGACCCAAACTGGTGGCAAGCTGTCAAGGTTAGTCCTTCCTGATCAGAAATGCAGTTCAGCGGCTCTTTATCACATGTATACGTGAATATTCGAAACGTGATTAAGAGACTTTTACGCCAATTATTTGCTTACAAACAATCAGCTTGATGAAGACGGCTAGTTAGAAACCGCTTATGGCTTCCAATTTATTCTTCTCAGAAGGACTATTCAACCTCACTTAACGAATTTGGGCTGACCTCTTCAAGCTTTATTTGTACATTAGTCGCTAGACTTGTAAGAAATACCACGGTGCTGCATGTTCCAAAACTCATGCAAACAGTTAAATGTTGGTCACCATGCATTTATCAGCCATGATTTCTAAAATTTCCCCATGCTTGCTTCCAACTATCGCGGTTTTGAACAACATATAATTTTCCTTCTGAAAACTGCGCTTTGATTAGAATACCCTCTGAAATTACCTTCATTTGCGTCCAGTTTATTTATTGTTTTACACCTGTGTACAAAATCAATTAGCAACAATCTCTGTTCCATAATTCATAGGAAAGTCCAGTCAATTTCGAGTGAAAAATGAAGCTTATTAGAGGAAATCATTCAGCCCAAATTTTGTATGCTTTTTTCCTTGTGTATCTCTATGTTGGCACCATTTGTGTACCAGCTATTCTATAACTTGTCTTGCTTCCTGTAGATGGTACGCAATGTATTCTTAATAAGTGCATGTAGTTTGTGTACCGTTAATGTGTCCGAGCTGTCCGGCATAGAATATAAAACCTGAATCTTACCGTTCATTTATCCTGTCTAATACTACTGGTTTGAATAGGCTATCGAATTTTCCAAAATAATAAACGGAGACTAACTTGTTCTTGTAACCAATACTCAAGCCTTCTTTTGATTTGTGTCTATACACTACTTGTTTACGATACATTCATAAGGTAGTGTTACGTATCCGATTTTCATTTGTACCGTTACGATAAATGTACTGTGTAGTTGGAACAACTCACCGAATGGCATTTATTTTCAGAGTTCAATTACAGAGTCGTTATGACGATCGTTGTTTTTCAGCCTGATCTCCTTGAAATTCATGTTTTCTCTTATATGTGTCAACAGTGCAGCAGAAGTCTACATGTTGAATGGCGTACATTGCTTCTTTCTCACAAAGCGACTCAAGACGAAAACTAGAGCGTAATTCAAGTTTACTATGAACTTCTGTGCTTTGTGGACATAATGTTCTATTAAACTTTGCCGAAGCTATTCCCAAGCTATTCATTCCACACTGCTTAGCGTAAGCTTTAGAAGCCTAGGTCTCTGGTGTTTGTATTGTCTCTAATTAACTTTAAGGCGCAAGCCAGCATAACAATGAAAGCAGTTTGAAGAAGGTTTTTTGTAGTCCGCTTCTAAACTGATCTTTTGCATGCGACCCCAATTAGCTCCATTCTAATAATCACTGCACACGTTTTAATCTTTGAGTGTGCGGATCAAATACGTTAGTCCAGTTGATCTGACCCATAAACGCCATCACTCAGTGAATGACGCTGGATTGGTCCACGAAAATCCAGACGGTTAATTTGTTCTACGTCTGTCGAAATACCTAGTCAAATTCCTCCTCCTTTTCACTGCCGTTTTGTCTGTAAGCTCAAGCATCTGAAAGAAGGATTTCATTTTAATGGTGGGTAGCTTAGTTCCTCAGTGGTTCCATCCTATTTCACAAGTGAGCATCGAAAGCAGTTGGTTTACGTTTTCTTTAGTTACTGTGTCCAGCCGTCAGAATTATTGTGGCTTCGCCCACTAACATTCTACCTTAGGTATCTGACTATAGAGTCAATGCTTAATTCTCTCAATGCCCCACAGATCTTTTCACAACAGAGTTTTTTCGAAAGTTACACGATAGGCTTCCTTTTTCATACGCCCTATACACTGTACTTCACTGTAACCAAAATAATAATTATATCAATATTATTATTATCAATGAATTATTTTCAATTCATGCAGCCTTTCTATCAAAATCATAAAGGAATGCAGGCTTATCTATAAGAATTTCGTATACAGTTAACAATGTATCATCAAGTTGGTTTTCTTTACCGGAAAAGTCATCAAAACGCAAATGAAAGTACGTAAAAATGGAATTTTTCGTACTTATTTCATCACAAACTTAGAATGGGATCATATGACTTCAGTCATCCGCCAAAGATACGTAGCTAACCTATATCTTTCTGATTCATCACCTACAAGTTGCTCTTCGGTTTCTTGATTAATCTAAATAAACCAGTCAAGATTACACCCCGTTACACTTATTTTTATATACTGTTTCTAGTGATGGCGGTCAACATTGGCAATGTTACCTGTACGCAGATAAACGTGTTTGTTAGAAGAAAACTTTTTTAGACCAATCAAAATACTATTCCACTTTTTCGGTTTAAATGTCTGCACATCACCATGTTGGTCATGCACGTTCTCAATCACTGCTTATATCAGACTGAGTAGGCAATGCGAAATGCTAGCATCTCTTATTCTCTATCATCCCAGTGCAATGCGTAACTCTTGGCTTTGACGGGGTTAGTTGTAAGTATCATTCTGGTAAGTTACGTTACACGCGAAGAATTAAGATGGTTTACCTTCATCTACAGTTTGGAACTGCTGCTGATCTCACGGTTTAAACTGACCACTCCATTTATTTGAGAAATTCTTTGTCAGTTATTACAAGGCATCTCCAGTTATCCACCACATGAGAAAACATCAATGTTCATAGTAATGGCAACCAAACGCCCCTCACTGACACGCCACTGTAGTGCAGTTTATTTATAAGTTTTATCCATTACTTTGGAAGCACATTTGGCATGTCAGCTTATTTGGACCACTTTTTTACATACGGTGGACTAACGAATCAAAACATGATAAAGTCTTGTCTGCCAGCAGAACTGCGTTGGTTGCGTCGTCCTACCGACGATTAGTGGGTTGTTCCAAGTGTGTGGATTAAGATATTACATTCAAGCAGTGCATTAAGCTGAAACGTTTGATTTTCCAATGTAACTGATAAAACAGTTCAGTAGCTAGCACTCGGTGCTTATCCCTGCCTTCCAGAGAAGTCTACAAATGTTGAGGTTGTCTTCCAACTACACCAGCTCCAGGTTAATTTGTCCGGATAGGACGTGGCTACATACCATTTCTCTTTGTCTATATGGAAGGCCAATGTGTACCAAGTGGTTTCGTTAGACTTATTTATTATCAGTGGCGTGATCCAAACCAGACGAATCACACTGGTACAGTACTGTATTTGATGGGAAAGGAAACATCACTCGGATTCTTAACACTTGAGAAGCAGTAGCATTGATAAGTCTCTTACCCGAGTTCGGTTTGTGAGTCAAAGCTGCACATCACTTAGGAGTGGCTGCGTTCGTCAATATTCCCTGATTATCATTGTCCACTGTCAGTTACTCACCCGAACCAGTTAGAGGGCCTGCCAGGTTTAGCTCTCTCTCACGGTGTTGACATTCTAGTACGTTGTATTGATTTTAACTTCTGTTGTACTGAAACCATTTCGATCTGTTCAGTTTTGGTCATCCTGTCGGTCGAAAGCCATTCCAATAAAATCCCTAGAGAAGTCCCGCACTGACATTCGAACAAGGACAGATGATTTATAAATGTGCGAAAGTACAGTCAGGATAGTTGAAATTGAACTGGTGAAAAAATGAGACCATCTTGATGAATCACATATCATTTTTGATTATCTAATAAGTTATTGCTGTCACTAAGCTAGAATTAGAGGGTAAAAACAAGTCGATCTAGTAACCTGCAAACAGAAAACAAAGTTCAGGCTTCAATCGGTCAGTAAGACTAATAACATTTTACATGTTTACATGGAGTATACACGTACCTATAGAATGCGCTCAATCCTTTTTTTGGGTTCGATGTAGCAGGTGCAATTTCATGAGTTTGAATCTTTAGGTATGTGTAGTTTAACTGATATAATTCAACCCTCATTCTGACTTCCTGTCATCCGGCAGTACGCGAGATTCTGGAGATATCTTACAATTCAGTCCTTTCCTAACTCGCTTTTAAAAACTTCGTAAATTTCACCAACAGTTTTAATTTAAAAGCCTAAGAAACTCGTAAACAAGTAATATTCGTTTCAATTCCCCTCCAATTCAGGTTGAATTTGCTCTGAACCGGTCTGTTCCCGCTCTGCTCAGTAACACTGGCTCACAGCTGGGTGTACGTCGAGCTGGACTTATTCCAAGCAAAGACTTGAAAGAATGGTATGTCAATCGTTTCTATTTGCATGGACATCACAGACACAGACATTAATCTCGTCACTCAAAACCTTTATGTCAGATGTTTTATTCCGACGACACTTAGTTTTTCGTTGGAATTTACCGCCGAGTATCTTTTAATTGTATTGCACTACCAACCTGTCAGTTCTATGGATAGAGAAGACGCAAATGGGACAGAAATTTGCATAAGAAGCACGTTTATCATATGATTGCTTTTGTCAGATAAATAGCATTTGCTGATCACCCTGTCACCATTGTTATTGACACTAACACTAAATAACTCTTTCCAATCAGTCAGAGATTCGGTGTTCGGCTGTTCGGTGAGCTTGACATTAAAACTGTAAACATTTTCACATCAGACTAGGTGAATGAAGAGTCTGTTACGCACTAATGCGTCTAACTGTGAAAAAGAACTGTTGAATTAGTCAAGCGACGCACTGACCGGATTTGTCTATAGAAGAGCGGTACGTTGTATGTTTGTGAACGCAACATAGTTTTCGCATTGTTTTTATTTCTTGATTCTACAAGATATATTTCGCCTCTCCTACGTACTACTTATAAACAATGATATATGGTCAGAGATGCTCATTGTCCATATGTCAGTATCATCCCATCTACCACCTGAGCACATTTTTTTTCTAAATCTATGCTGTTATCATCGAAAGGAGAAATCAATATCGCGGCGTGACTGACAAGGAACTTGGAGGTAATTTTTTCTGTCCTGGTTATCGATTTTCTCTCTGTATCTATGTCCAGTAGATTACAAAACCGTGTCCAATGTTTTCTACTGTTAGCCGTAATGTGTTATTTATTGTAGCATGTGTTTCTTTGAGCTTTTTGGTTAAGTTAACAAGGACAGATTCGTAAGTTTGCACAGCATATCGAAAGGTCAAATATTTATGGATAATAATTTTTATGCACATGAAAAAGTGACGTGTTTAACATTTCATAACTATAAAGAGATCATTTTTCCGTGTAAGGAGTGAAATGAAAGGTAAAGGAGACTGGCATACGGAACAGAAGCCCCAAAAACACGTAGAAAAATTGTAGCACCCCACGAATACGAGCAAAATCAACACATACGTGCAGACGGTCAGCAAAAGCTGACAGTTATTTAGGTAGACAACTTTGGTTAGGTACCGAAGACAACGGTAAAACCGTTTGCTTTTCACGTAGAGTTTTACAGGAGAGCAATGATGTGATGAACAACTGGTCTCGGAAATTATTGTCAGGTCAGTGGCACAGCTTAGGCTATTCCATCAAGACTCATTCTGATACGAATTGCAACATCAGCTGTTGTTTCAATGTATCATTTGGATAGATCTTTCTTTCCGTAATTATCATGCTTGGAACTTGACCGCTTTCATGTTTAGTAGGTACAGAGATGCTGAAATTACAGTGACATGTTTGCATTAGAATATAATTTCCTAACCCATTTGATTTACCGTCGTGTCATTTGGTGGAAAGTGAAGTACACTGTTAGATTCCTCTTCCAAGATGAAACTAATTAACACATGAAGAGCCTTAGAAGCTGGAATGCCGAATGTCCGGCCGTTAAGAACGATATGTCCGCTGTAAATATGTCGGCTGTACATGTAGAGGATTTGAATAGTAATCTGAGGTTGAGATTCTATTTTACCCATAAGCACATCTGCCAACAATGGACCTTGGATGGGGACATCTGTTATTCCATCTGACAGTCGACATATCATGCCGCCGAACAGGACCTGAACATTGCAGATGCACCTTAAAAGCATTTCTGTTCAGACTGGCTTCCGTATGCAAACTTGTCGTATGTACTCCACCGTGTGACGTCTGACTCAAGTCCAACCACTTGTGTGGATTCCATGATTTGTCATTGATATAACATGTTGATGGTAATTCCACAGGCCTTATGCTTCAGTGCTAATAACGTTTTGATGAAACTACTACAATCGTATTGCATTGTTAGAAAGTTATTAGAAACACTTACATATCACACTGTTACGTTTGCTTCATTGGAAATACTCTTAAAGCTTGAAAATCTCAACACAATCGGCTGTGAACAAAATGTACACATCTTGAGGATAGGGCCATTCAGTATAAACATTGATCTTCTGGACTTCAGTTCAAGTTGAAGAGAATGACTCCTAAAAAGCTCGTTACATATGTATGTATAAGTGTTTGTCAGTGGGTGATCCGACGCATGGCTGGGTTGATACTTTACGGTCAGACCTCCTCTTGTGTACTCATCGTCACCATTATAACAGCCATGAACCTGACTAAAAGGTACTGTGGCTCGGGTCGCCGCTCACCTCAACAGTGACGTGGAATATCCTAGAAGAAAAAGTTACTAAGAAGGTTGAGAATTAATAAAAGACTAGCCGGAAGAACTAGAAATGGTATGGATACAGGTACGCCATTGACTGCGACACATCGCCATCTCGGATAGCGTCTCTAACCAGCGGTTTGAGTGATTACGATGACCCCATCCAAGCAGGCGACACCTACCCACTTTGCTCAATGAAGCAGTCAGGGTCTTCATATTTCGTGACCACGTTGTTGGTTGACCACCATGCGGTTTTACTCAACTGTTGGTGGCCTTAGCATATAATGCCCGGTACGGTAAACTATCAGATGACATACGGAGAACATGACCTAACCATCTCAAGCTGTGCAACGTAATTAGTTGACCAATTGATCGCGCATCCCGACCGTTCCGGAATACGCGCCAGCGAACTGTCATATTGATCACGCAATCAGTTCATTTAATGTGCGCTAACTGGCACAGACAACGATGGTGAAACACAGCAAGCCTGTTGATATGTTCATTATGAACAGGCCACGTTTCCGAACCATAAAGCAAAATGGAACGCACAGAGGCATTATATACCCTTCCTTCCAGCGACAACCAGACGTTTATTCGACGCCACAGATGACGCAGTTTGGCAAAGGCAACTCGTGCCTTCACAATCCTCGCTGATATCTCATCAGCAATATTACAGACTGACGAGATGGTGCTACCCGAATATGTGAAACTGTTCACAGTCTCAAGCGGATTACTTGCAACGAAGAAAGTGGGAGTGGAAATGCCCCACTCCCTCTTATGCACTTCCTCTTAAGTATTCTCTGAGGTTCATTGAAAATTGACCTGATCACTGGGACCGTGTGAATAATTCAATCTGTACACGTTAAAGTAATCCTTTGTCAAACATACAAGTGATTGTGTGTTAGAGGTCAGAAGGTAATAATCGATTTTCGAACATACGGAAACGTTCGTTTTGAACATATTTGCGACCGTTCGAATTGCAAATACAATCAACCGAGGTCGAAATAGAACACGGAAGAAGAAAAATAACAAATATGGACGCCAAGACAGAAACAAGTGAGACTTCACCAACGTTGTTTAGTTATCATTTTTATTAGAAGGCATAAACCGCACACGATCACGAACGCATTCATTGTGACTTTGTACGAAGCCATCTAGTGACAAGCCTGACAGGACAGGTACAAGTTGGCTGCTCCAATCTTGACGTATCTTAACAATAAAAGCATGATGCCTGCACCGTACAAGACAGGTCTGCTGACACGCATTCACTAAGTGACTTCGTAGACACTGATTCAGTCTTCGCCTAAGATCGCGCGTCAGAATATTCAACAGTTGATCACACATTCTATAAACCAAACTAAGGGCTCTATGTTCAAAATGCATAAGTGACCATTCAAATCAAGAAATCCAACAAAGCATTATAGCATTCTGTAGCACACTGCACAATACTCACTCACATGGCAGCACATCCATCATACAGTGTGGGGAGCAAACTGAAATATTCTCATCAAAATGAAGACATCAAAATTCAACTGAAATCCCACGAGCTAAAATGTCTCAAACAATCCGTCTAGCATCCGAGGTGTCGTGTTAAACTCTATTATCTCGAAAGCGCATTTATCAGTCAGATTGGAGTTTTATGAGAATATCATTGCTAGACTTAGTCCGCGGACAAAAATACCTAATCATTCGCCTGCTAAAATACACTCATCTATCGTCAAACTTTCTAGACAGGAGTCAATCTGAAACAGCCCGTTTTCCGAAATCTTTCATTATCAACCGTGTCTTTCATATACACTGACGACAAGCCAGTTTATTTGTTTGTGTCCGCAGGACAGCATGGGATATTTAATTAAAAAATTGATTGAACACAAATTAGTTTCACAAACAAACTTCATTTCCAATCAAACTGTTCGGCCTGTACATTTCACACGAACAAACTAGACTGAAATTTCACTGACTCATTCAAACTACTTATCCGTCCACGAAATTAACACCGACTGTCGTGGTTGTCGAGTGAGCTTGTCGACTAGTACACCTTCACATTCTCACCATACTTGAGGAGATAGTCGCATGCTGACACTGCTCCACAATCCGCATTGAGTGTTGCTTCGATGTGAACAAGTGTGAGTAGCTTTTACTTTGTAGTATGCTTCAACCCACATAAATCATCCAGATTACGGTTGTGGAAACTGGGTTTGGTTCTACTCCATATCTCAAGAAATTGATTTGGATAGATTGGTGTACGTTTGCTATTCATTTTGACTGCCAAAACGTCTCCGCTTCATTATCACATTTGACTATTTCAGACTCTGTATCCTACGAAGAAGTGGAACGCTATTTCCCGGAGCGTGGATTTTACAGACCGATTGTCCTAGTCGGTAAGTCTGTTGGAATGTTGTTGTTGATTCATAAAGAGATAAAATGCAATTTTTACCAATCACCTTTGTACGTTTTCCGAGTAACAGATTCTGATGAAACTTTACGTGTGTTTCGTATGTCCTGTTTGTCCGATTCCCTTCATCACAATATGAACCCATATCTCACTACACGAAATCTGTCTCCGTTGTGGTTGCTGTGACTAGTGGTGTTGTTTGTTGCTCGGGTTGATGTTTCAGTTATCTGTTTGTTCAAGGTTTGCAAAATTTTTATCACCAAATAAGCTAACGAAATTAATGCGTTAGTGTGAGCATGGAGTATGACCAACTTCCGTCGAGTACTTGCAATTGTTCCCACTGTTTTATTTTTGTAAGGCTTATTTTGATTTAACTGTCCGTTGACTTGGCTTTGCTTCTCTGACTCTAAGCACGTTTAGAAGATAGGAAGTCAGTGAAAAGAATTGTGGACGTTCTTCTAGATCAGCCAACCGGAACACATTGTCAAAGTAGGCTTGGTGGATTTTAAGTTTTGACATTAGGTGTCTGGTTGCGTATAAATTGACAAGCTCTGTTTCATTTTCGAGCAACGTTTTGACAAGTTTAAACGGGATGCAAATGTGGATGGCTGAAACTCTATAGATCAACAATGATTCCGCTGAAGAATCACTAAAGTATACTAAGTCAAGGCTTATGGGGCACAGTATTATATATATATATATATACATATATATATATAACGGTTCGTTGCTTACCCCATGTGGACCTAGTCATTATTATTTAGCATATCCTTTTTGACAGACTCAGGTTTCGGGTGTAACTTATGATGTGAAAAACATCTTCAATATTTGGGAATAAACTAAACATGAGTAACCCGCATATTTGTGTACATATCGAAGAAAAATAATCATCCGGTTTTCTTTGCAAACGGTTAACAGGTGTCCTAGTTTGGTTAAGTGTGCCGACCGTCCACAACTGTCTCCATCGGGGTTTTATGGCACATGGTTATCAAATAAGTCACTACGGTGTATGGTTGACCGAATGTCGGGGAGACGTAAGTTACGTCTGAAATACATTTACAGAAATCGTCAGCATGGTTTATAACGCTCAGCTCACACTGGTCACTTGTATACATTGAACATACTTGATCAAGAAGCCGACAATGGCAGTTAACATCGATCTAGCCTCACGGATCAGATGTGAACGGCGCATAGCACTCACTCCTAAGTAGCAAAAGCGGTGTTTACTGTATGTCGATGTTTCTTTGTCTAATCGATTGTCACGATAGCCCATAGTACCTTCACTACATCATTTGACTGCACATCATTTCCCTACTAGCACTGTACACAGCTAGAATTCAAGTTAACAACGCGATCAGCGTGCATCCAGAGAAACATGTTTCTGTTTTATGTACGTAATATTAGGTGACTAAGCAAGTCAAGGTAGGCAGTCGGTATCGTGGAATGGCACGAACACTTGCGAACCGAGGCATGATAACCTTGAAATTTCCGGTAATTTTGGTCTGGACAATTTTATGAGCTAATGCTCTCAGTGTATATCAGTCTTTATAGCTCTGACTAGTGATGGTGTGATCAGTAGTGACTAACTCATTTCCTACGGTTATCCAGAAAACTAACCGTATTCTGTGGGAATCATCATAAAATTGTAAAGTTGAACTGCGCACGTTGTCATCTATTCTAGAATTTCCACAAGCCTCGCTTTTCCATTCAACTTCTGTCTGTGAAATTGTGACTCATCGGTTCATGTTCCAAATTCTGGTTGATCACCACGTGTTTTTTAGTCAATGGATTTGTGTTGTGTCATGTGAACTAACCAAGGTCGTACACGGAGTTTAGTGAAAAACGGTGAGTGGCTAAATAACCCATATTAAGCAAAAGCCATACGGGCGACATCGTCAATAGCAAACGAAGGTAAGAAATTACCTTCTCCTTAGGCCAGTGAATATTTAGCCCCATGCACTTATTTGAAGGTACAGCAAGTGTTAACGATAGATTTACTATGCACTGCAAACCACCCGCTCACTTTTCTAACTCTTCCCATATGTGTTTCATTGTATGGACACGCTATACTGTTGTTTTCCGACACAGCTGTGCTGTGTTTGCTTGTGTCTGCAATGATGCCTCATTGATATCCCTACGGGTCGATGTCATGTGGTTCAATTTAAAGTCCCACATTTTTCAGGTCTTTGTCGTACCTATGGACATTAAGGTTTGGACCGTCTTGCGCTAAGTGACAAAGTAATTACGTTTGCTTAAATAGTAAGCAACCAAAACAGAGGGATTTCATGTTGAAGAGTGAATGGCTTTGCAAACAGATGT